>ML809036.1:131382-152511 GCA_009831015.1 Picea engelmannii
TTGAGTGCCTTGTAAAGATGTTAAAAGAATCATAATTGTTTAAGCACGGTAACAACTGATTCACCCCCCCCTCTCAGTTGTCCAACAGTGACTTCTTTAGCTTACAAACCAGCACTTTCTTTCCCTTTACTACAAAGTCTTCTCGTTGCTTCATGTAGATTTATTCCTCCATATCCCCATGTAGGAATGTTGTCTTCACATCCATATATTCCACTTCAAGATCAAAATCAGCAGCAATAGATAAAATAAATCTAATAGAAGTTAACTTAGCAACAGGAGAAAAAATATCACCAAAGTCAATTCCATCTACCTGGGAATAACCTTTTGGTACGAATCGAGCTTTGTATTTCTCCACTTTTCCTTCTGCATTAAACTTCTTCTTAAACAACCATTTTATACCAACATATTTTCTTCCAGCTGGAAACTCAACTATATCCCATGCCTCATTCTTATCCAAGGCATCCATTTATTCAACCATGGCCTTCTTCCATAGTTTACTATCCTCTGAGTTCATTACTTCCCTAACAGTTCTAGGATCATCATCAGTAATAGATATAGAAAAATTGGAACAGAAATCAGGTGGAATATACCTTTCTGGTTGCCTTCTTTCTCTCACCGATATCCTCAATACTGGGGTATGAGGTTCTTCTTCTTCTTCTTCGGCTTCATCTTCTTCAGATGATTCAGATTTTGCATCATCCAACTCTAGCTTTATTTTCTCAGGTTCCTCTTGCCTTGGTAGAAATTACTATTTGGGCACATCTTTTACCTCTCTAAAAACAACATCCCGACTGTAAACAGTCTTCTTAGTTTCTAGGTTTCAAATCTTATAACCTTTCACACCATCTTTATAACCAATAAAGATACACTTTTCAGCTTTTTTATCCACCTTACTCCTATTTTCCTTTGGAACATGTACATAAGAATCACAACCAAACACTTTAAGATGTTGAAGAGAGGGTTTCTTTTCAGTCCATACCTTGTGTGGAGTTTTGTCATCCAATGTTGATGAAGGTGATCGATTGACTAGGTAACATGTTGTACCCACTGTCTCTGCCCATAATTCCTGTCCTAACTCGACACCGCTGAGCATGCTCCTTGATTTTTCCATCAGTGTCCTGTTCATCCTTTCTACAACTCCATTATACTGAGGAGTGTATGGAGTATTCTTTTTCCTTTCTATACCACACTTCTTACAGAATTCTTCGAATTCATTTCCGCAGAATTATCCACCGTTATCTATTCTCAATACCTTTATTTTCTTCTATGTCTAATTTTCTACCAGAGCCTTAAACTCTTTAAATTTATCAAATACCTCAGATTTCTTTATAAGAAAATAAATCCATCTGTACCTTGAGAAATCATCTATGAATGAAACATAATACACAGACTTACCTAGTGATGGAACAGACACATGTCCAAACACATCACTATGTATCAATTCTAGGATCCCCTTTGCTCTTGTAGCACCAAATGGGAATCTTACTCGATTATGTTTACGATATATGCAATGTTCACAGAAATCAAAATCCATAGTGTAATTAGACATACCTTCAACCATGCCTTTACCGTGTAGTGTTCGAAGGCCCTTTTCTCCAATATGCCCCAGTCTTTGATGCCACAACATGGTCTTATTTTCAGGGATGGTATTGGTCTTGTCTTATTTATTTGTCTGCTCAAGGAAAACAGAATTGTTACACCCATTAGTATAAGTTCTTCCCAACAAATTGTACAGAGTTCCACACCGAACTCCCCTCATCAACACCATTTCTCCTCGTACCATCTTGCAAGTTCCCTTTCCAAATACAGTATCCACTCCTACATCATCCAACTTGCTTACAGATATTAAGCTCCTAGCTAGTTTTGGAATGTACAGAACCCCATAGAGAGTTCTAATCCTTCTATCTTTTAGCAGCAACTTACCCTTCCACATCCCAAGATTTGGTTGTCGAGTCATCTCCTAGGAATACATCACCACCATTGTATTTTTCATATTTAGATAACCACTCCCTGTGAGGAGTCATATGGTATGATGCACCTGAGTCGATCAACCATACATCACGGTCTTCATGTGTACCTATAGATGCTAGGTAAACATCACCTCCTTCTTCCGTGGATTTTTTCTCCTCTGGGGAAGAGGTACTATCAGATCCCTTTGGTTTATAAACCTTCTTAGACTTGCAATATTTCTTATAATGCCATGTTTTACCACACTTCCAACATTTCCTCAAATATTTTCCTGGAGACTTAGATCTACCTGTAGATTTAGGTCTCCCCCCGGAAGACTTACCAGGATTCCTGTCTTGGGTACACCCTCTTACAAATAAAGCATATGTGCTATGACCATCCATGTTTTTTCGCCTCATCTCTTCAGATAACAAGGATGCAACTACATCCTCATACTTCAATGTAGATTGACTGGTACTACCAATTTCTACAACCATATTATCCCAATATTCTAGCAAAGAACATAGAAAAGTAATACACTTATCTTCTTCTACAATCGTAATATTAACAGAGACAAGTTGACTTACCAGAGTATTAAAGGAATTTAGATGTTCTGTCATAGAATCTCCATCTTCCATCCTAATATGATACAACTTCTTTCGAAGAAACAACTTGTTTACGAGGGACTTTGATTGATACAAATTCCCTAACTTATCCCATAGTTCCTTGGCTGTAGATTCTCCCGAGACATTCAACAACACTGAATCTACCAGGAAGAGTCGAATAGTACTCCTTGCTCTTCTGTCCAACTTCTCCCAATATTCCTTTGACATACTAGTAGGTGGTGTACTAGTAGGTTGTGTACCAGTCGACTATGTACCAGTAGGATGCGTACCAGTGGGCTGTGTACCAGGCTCCACAACGATCCATTTTTATTTGTCTACAAGAAGGTCCTCCATATTGATCTTCCATAGCTCAAAGTTTTTACCATTGAACTTCTCTATCTCGATTCTAGAAGAGCTTGCCATTCCTCTTTCTACACTCGAATCTCCACCACAAAATCTCCCACTAAACCCAGGTTTATCACAGACCCAAGATAAACTTGATCTATCAAGACCGAGCCAAACCCTCAACAACAAAGGCATCCCTTTGAAGCCAAAAATGAGCTCTGATACCACATGTAAGTTTTCAACATGTGAAGTAAAGCAATGCATATAGATTCTTAAGAAAAACATAAATTAATCAATGGCTCATACACATAGTACAAATAGATTTATACCGGAAACCCTCAACCGGGGAAAACCTTTCTTATTTTCATGATATCGAATTTCACCATTCACCATACAATATATACAATGTTTTTAGGTATTCCGTAGATACCAAAACCCTAATGCCTTAATTTAGAAAACCGCTAAAAATAGCAAAAACTGCCCAAAATAGAAAAAACTACTAGAGGGATCATCAGACGCAGTTGTCGAACCTGATGCGCCCACACACACACACGAAAATAATATAACATATACCCAACAGTGAGGAGAAAACTCTTGTATTTCCCCCCTATGTAGGAATAGTACCCTGCATAGGATTCTATTGTCCAAAACCAGGGTTTCCCCCTGTCGAGACGACAGTTGATGAAAAACCGTTATTACCAAATGCGTCGAACAAAGAGAATGACATGGATCCCACCGGCGTGGTGTAAGAATACGGTCCTAGACTACCTTCTCCAAACAAGTTGTAGCTCATGTTTGACCCGACGGGTGGCTGGAAAGCACCGTCGAGCGAAGGGGACAAAGGAGGAATATGACACCCACTATAAGGGATAGCGTTATAGGAGGCTAAGGTGCCCCCCATAGACCCTTGCAAGGGAGCGTTTGAACTCCCTTCCCCCATACCCATGGTTTGTAGGGTGGAGTAGGTAAGGATGGATTTCATATCAAAGTTGGGCATTCTGTATTAAAACGGAGGGCCTGTCGCACTCTGTGTGAATGGAGCAGTGGTCGTCGCAGCTGACGGAATTGGACCACTACCCAAAGTAGAGGTAGTCGAGACCATTGTGGTCCGTACCGGAGAAGGTGGGCCAGGAGTCAGAATAACCCCTGTGGTGGCAATCGTTGAGGGAGTATGAGGACTCCCTGACGAAGTAGCAACATTTGCTTCCATAGCTTCTTGCAAGACTGTCTGACACTCATGAGGTGTTACCCTTGGAGGGACAACTTGTACCAAGATTGGCACCGACAAGTCAGTGATCAGAGGATTAGTCGGCCCGAGAACTTCCACTCCAAGGTCAGTAACAATGGTTTCCTCCGAATTCGAGTGCTCTCCTCTCGGAGTTGGCTTGGGCACAGTTTCCTGCAGCTCGGTCACTTTGAATTACCCTTGATGGTCAAGTCTTTGTCGTAATGGTGGCTGTGGTGGTTCTAATGTAACCGGTGGCAGGCCTTGAACCCTTCGCGACCGACGGAGTTCTTGATCTTCCACTTTGTGAAAATATCAATGACACAGTAAGGATTTAACTAACGTTTAAAAGCAAACACACACTAGAAAATTTCCTACAAGATAAACCAAGAAAACCACTATCTAGTTGGAAGAACAGTTACGTTATCCAACACTAGAGCAACTTACCGGTGCAAGTGAAAATCAAACATGAAATCACCCTCCAGTTATACTCTACAAAGTGTGGCCCAACATCTGCCCTAGGTACTGTGGTATACCCCCACAGTCACCTGTGTAAGTCCCTAGAATAAAGGAAACTAAGTTGCTAGCTCATGAATAGTCACCAGGGGGGTACAGTCGACAGTCGGGTGCATCGCAATGAGTAGGATAACAAGTCTGAAACCTACTGAGGGTATCGAACGCAAGTGGTATGAAAGAAAACTGAGGATCTCGAATGGATTCGAGGTCCACAAAGCTCCGTAGGCAAATGTAAGTGATAGTATCCCAGGACATATCCTCAATATGCATTCCCCACTATGCTTGGTTTGGCTTTGGAGGGGTTATCTCCGCTACCTTTCCTTACGCGACCTCGTGTTTATCCCCTGGGTTAGAGGGGGGTCCCGGATAACTTTCACATCATGGACTTTTACACTCCCTAACTATGACTCCAATGTTTGTTTATAAGCCTTGAAGAGTTTCCTCTCCAACCGAATTCAAGGCTCTACCCTAAACTAGTTGATTGACCCTACAAACATAAAAGTCTAGTATATTTTAATTAGCGTTTGTTTTAAATGGCTTGTTTTAACTCAAAGGGAATGGAAGTGAAACTAGTGATGTGTATGAGAGACAAAAGAGGAGAAGTAAACAAAAAATTTTGAAAGCAAACTTACTTCTAGTTAACAATAAATATTTTCAACTAACTCTTTAAACAAACTTTTCATAACTAAATTTTTTTCAAGATCTTTAAAAGAAAACCTAAAACGAAATTTCACTCGACTACGAGCTACTTAAGCTCTAAGAAATCAGTAAAGAACTTAAAAATTGAACTCTTTTTTCCTTTCAAGTAAAATAACTAACCCTAACTACTTTACCAAACTAAGAATGAAAAGTTTCTTTTTGGGAAATGGTTCAAACAAGAAAAAACTTAACATAAATCTTTTTCTCTTTTCTTTAAAGAAAATGAAAGGGGAGAAATAAAAACAAGACAAGATCGAGACTGACCTCTGGCCCACTTCATATCATAGGAAGTCACTAAACACACCAAACAGGTTGGTCAACAAACTCAAGGACTCACCTAAAACCCTTCCAGAAGTAAACACAACAAATCTTCAGAAAGACAAGCAAACTGATATCTAACCCAAGTTTTGACTGTAAAAACTAGAGACACTGGACTTAGACAAGAAACCTTGAGAAGTAAAACCTCAATCAGGGAAGAGATTGACTGCCTCTTCTTAAAAACATTCCCTTGAACCAGGTACACTATTGATGCTTAAGAAGCCTGCGTATGTACGCGGGTTGTCTACCAAGCAGGGCACATATGTACGCATGCTAACCTACAGTGGGCCGCATACACCTCTGTTCTTCTTGGGAAAAAAAAGAAAATAGACAAACTGATAGGGCATGGAGTACTTTTATGGAATCAAGAGGTGACCAGACCCCTTAAAATACTCAGTAGACTAAAAATAAACTTGAAATGTACTAAAACCAATATGACACCCAAACAAAATCCCCTAAAACCCTAGAGGCATCCCCATTATGGTCTCCAATTCTGCTAGCGGGAAAAAACCACCTATGGATACACCAGGGTTTACAATGTAGGTAGATCAATAACCATTTAAAAGTCTCCTACTTCTCTAACTACCCTAAACATACCCCGGACTCATGCAAGAAAAGAAAAATGAGAAGGATCGGGTAACTGTACCTTTACTCTGTGTCTGGTGATGATCCTCTCACGCTCGATTGCTTCGCTGACTACAAACCTCCTCCCAAGGCTGGCCTGCATTCAAATATAGATAAACAAGAAACTACAAGAATGCATTTCATGTATGAATAAGGGTCAGATGTTAGAATAACAACATAAATCAAATGCAAACATTCAACACATCATCTTATTGGGACAAGAAAAGTACTTATTTTATTGATAAAACAATGATTGCTTACAACCAAAGTCGACTTCTGCTCCTCGAACCTGGTCTGGGCTCCTCTTCACCAAGCTCCAAGTGCACCTCGATGTATATTTCGCCTCTCAACCTTCTTCTTGGAAAATGGAATGAATTCTAATGGAGGAAAAAGGGAAAATTGAGGGATTCTGAGGCAATTCTCACAATAAGGCTACAAATGCTTGGGGCAAGGAGGGGATGTGAAACGAGCATAGTTTCACTGTTCTTATGTCTAGATGTTGAATTAGACCCCAAAACCTCCTTTTATATGGGAAACGGATGGTTATCCGGTTGGGTGATGGGCTAAGGCGGTGAATTAGTTGGGAAACCACCCAATAGCCCATAATGTCAATGAATTCCTTGCAACTTTTTATTTTTTGCAACTTTTGCAAGTATACGTAGGTTGTAGTGATGTAGCATGCATACGTACATGGGATATAGTGGTGCAACAAGCATATGTACGTGGGAAGTATTGGTGCAGGGTGCGTACATCTTCAAAAAATGAGTTTTTTAGAAGAGAAACTCAATGATGGCTTGGCAAAAAATGCAAGTAATAGGGCCAAATACCAGGTATGCATGTGTAGAGAAATTTAGGGCTATAACACAATTAAGTGAGAATATTCAGTTAATCGGTCTACTATTACAAATATATTTTTCTTCCCTATTATTTTACCTCTTTTGTCACTTGGGTGAGCAAAAGAGGAAATTTAGTGTTATCCTAGGCTTAACTAGCACCACGGAGAATTGTTAGAGTGTTAGTGGAACAACATAAAACAAATAATATAATCAAAATAATGAAATAAGAGCACAACATGTAAGAACAAGAATAAAACAAGGTGATATATGTTATACCAATGGAAATACTTTTAGTACAACACCATAGAGGATTTGGTGAGCAAATGAACTCCCTTCTTCCTCATTGGGATGAGTTTTTTTTTCCCTTCTAGAACCTCTCTCTCTCTCTCAAAATGAAATGGTAAGAAGATGTGTATAAATCTCTCAATGGGTGAGATTTTTAATAAACTACGATGTAATTCCTATGAAAGTATGGATGATATTGTGAGAAAAGGGATTCTCTAAGATCATGCAACCAACATAACATTACTTTGTATTCTCTTTTCTTTGAGCATGCTAATGGCCTCTTTTTATAGGCCTCTAACAAGCTTGATAAAGACTGGTTTTAATGGGAAAGGGGAGGTTGGTTTCAATGGGAAAGGGGAGGCCACTTGGGTGTGGCCTCCCATGCATGAGTGGACATGCAACCACTTGAATTACCAGCCTTTAATGCCCATAGGCTCGAGGCCTCTTGGTCCTTAAACTAGGAATTAAATCTGATGGTATTCTTGGTCATCAATGTGCCAAAATTTTATGAGAATTCACTTATGGTCCCACCATGCGAATTTTGAAGGAACAATCATGTGGGAGCATGTAGATTATGCAAAATCCTTATCATTAAGCCACTTTGTATAGATTGTGTCCTACTGAGGATGGTGTATTAATGCCATCAACATGAACCTTAGTGCATTGAACTGATGACCCTTCTGGTGATCACCTGTAGAGTTATGCGAGTGATTTTTAGGTGATAACACCTATCATTGATAATAAATTTGGGAGACCCATGGAGTCTATAGATATTTTTCACATTACTATTGGAAATTTGTCTGGATTTGTATTTTGATGATGTTCCAATGAAATTAGCATATTTGGTTAATTGATCTACTATTACAAATAGGTTTTCCTTCCCATATAAGGTGAGGAGACACGTGATAAAATCCATAGATTCTTCCATCCACTTATGATCTATAATATGAAAGGGTTGAAGGATACATAGAGGTTTAGTTGATTCAAAATTTTGGTGTTGACAGGGGTTGCATTCGACCACATATTTTTGAATATCATCCTTCATTCTTTTCCATAAGAAATATTGTTGGACATTCTAGTACATTTTGAAAAATCCAACATGACTTGCAGTCAAGGAATCATGATTTTATTTTAAGACTTGGATTTTTGAATTTGAAGGTGTTAGGTAAATATATTATTCCCTTATACTACAATATATTATCCTCCCAATTAAATTTTTCACTTCATATGTTGTTGTTTTTAAATTCTTCGACTAACGTCCTAATTTTTGGACTTTTCACATACTCAGCTTGAAAATTTGAGATCTATTCAGAAATGACTATTGAAATTGAGCATAATGTGGCATATCCTTCTTCTTTTCTTGATAATATATCAAAAAATTGGTTTTCCTTGCCCTTTTTATAGAGGATTTCAAAATAAAAAACACTTGGATTTTGGTTACCCATTTTTGTTATTTTAATATTAAACTCTTCTAGTATAGAAAATATTTCAGGTTGTTGTGGTCTGTTTTGACCAAGAATTTGGCTCTTAGAAAATATTATTTCCATTTTACTAAGGCATGAATGATTAACAAAATTCCATTGTCATACAAAGATTTTGTTTACTCTCTCACGTTTAACCTTTGACATTCACAGGAAATGGGGTGTTTTATTTCATAATCACAACTCCTATTCTTGTTCTTGATGCATCATATTTGATCAAAAATATTTCATGAAGTCTGGGGTTGTCAAAAAATGAGTGGTCATCATTATGGCCTTCATCCTCTTAAAACAAGCTTCGGCTACATCATCCCATCTAAAGGTATCCTTCTTCAAGAATGTTGTTAGTGGAGCAATGGTCTCTATATTGTTTTTTACAAATCTTCTATAATACGCTATTAGACCAAGAGTCCTCATAATGATGTGATCATTTTTGGATTAGGCCAATTATTAATCACCACAATATTCTTTGTGTCTACCTTGACTACTTTTGTTGATACATCATGGCCCAAAAATTCTACCTCTTCCTTTTGAAACCTGCATTTGATTTGTTTGCATAGAATTTATTTTCTTCTAATAGTTTCAACACTGTCTCCACATGCTTGAGGTACAAGATCCAAATTTTGTTGTAAACTAGTATATGGTCAAAGACACAAGAACAAACTTTTGTAATTATGGACATAATAAGTTGTTCATAATTTATTGGAAGGCAATTGGGGTGTTGGATAGTCCAAAGGGAAAGGATTGGAATTCATATAGGCCTTCATGGGTACAAAAATTGGTTTTGGGAATGTCCTATTCTCGTATGCTTATATGGTAATTCCTTGATTTTAGATCAATCTTGGAGAGATTATTAGCATTGTGAAGTAATCCAATAGTTTGTCCACAATTGGACTGAGAAACTTATATTTAATAATAATCTTTGTTACCCCCTCAGTCTAGAGGTAACTAAGTATATCATGTCTCGAGGCCCACGGGTAGCATACATGGAGTGTCGAGAGTCAAATCCCCTCTAATTTACCATAGAACAGCATCCACTACACTGATTTGGCTCCGAGAAGAAAATAGGTCTTGCTTCATGAGGTAACAAGTCAAATCTCATGGTAAGTGTCATTTTAATATTTGAAGCATTTAAACATGTTGCAAATATTCCTTTCTTAATTATCGATCATTTTCTTGGAAATTATACATTTTTCCTAGTTTCACCTTGGTGGGTGGCATGGTTTCCTAGTAAGTAGGTCACCCTTGGGAAAAGGGTTTCTACTGGGTGGTTCCCTGAAGGGTCATTGTATCATTCATGCTCATAAATATTCTTCCATATGGTTTCCCTAAGGTCTTGAGAGAAATGAAATGATACTCCATAAGAATCAAGGACCTTCTAAAACATATAATTAAATGTCCCACTTGTTGGGGAAATGCATTTTGTGGTGTCTCTTAATTTCCATTGCATATGGAACTTTTTGTTTTTCTAACTTCAACTGCAATTTTGGTACTCTTTACTTTCCGTTGCACATAGTACTCAATGTTCAGACTATAATAAATTAAAGGAAAGGGCCTGGAAAAATGTTGCATTGCAAACGAAGGACATATCACACCCTCCACAAAGGCACCCATAAATGATACAATATGAACCCTTGATATGTCAATAACCCCATGCAAAAAAGTATTTCCCCGATCCACCTCATACTCATCACATGATCTAGATAGGGTCCTCCTGGGAAACATCCCTTGACTTGGAGATTGGCTTACCCAATAGGGCACCATGACACCCCTCCCATACCTAAATTAGGTAAAACTTATAAGTTCTTTGAGAATTTTTTTAGTTTTAAAACGGGGGTTGATGCACATGTTTGGGTTTGATGCACATGTTTGATGCATAGGTTCGACATTGGACTCCACATGAGGAATGCCATGGATGATGATGTCACCTTTGGAGGCACCTTGGCATCACTAGAGGATGAGGCCATACCCTTATCCACTTGGATGTTTGCATTTGGAGGCCTAGGACATCACCTCCTAGCCCTTGATTTCATCCTAGATGGCTAGGGTTTGATGCATGGGATGGAAGCATGTGGTGGTTTAACAAGAAGAGAACATAGCATGGCACTTTGGCACTTGAGGACATGACACATGGCCTTTGGAGGCCCAACGTTCCACCATTTCATCCTTGATGTCACACTTATGATCCATAGGTCACCCTTCTAGGGCATGACGTCACCTTATTAGGGTTATTTTTTATGTAAATTTTATATTTTGAATTTATGAAAGATAAATTAGAGGGGTCGACCCTCTTATGTTTTGTTGTTGACAAATTAAAGTGGAAAAATTGGTTTGCAAGGCCTCATATAAATAGAGGACCTTTCCATTTCATTTTATCATCACAACTTCTCGCCTTTGTGAGAGAACAAGTTTGAAATTTTTGCCCTTTTAGGGTTATTGGCTCTTTTACCTTATGCACTATATCTTGGAGTTCAAGTGTGTATGCTTATTTGCTAATTTTTGGATGGTATTTCCACAATTAGGGTTTATTCTTGTCATATATTAGTGAAGTAAGTAAATTTATGCAATTTTATATCATGTTATTAAATGTCTCATGGTGAATTTTACTTGTTCATATTGAATATTTTGCTTGGTAAAACCCTAAGAGAGGAGCATAAGTGATTCCTCCTCTCACAAGGTTAATTTCATCCATAAATTTGTGAAGGAAATCCTACATAGGGTTAGACGCCTAAATCCCTAAAGTTCTAGAACTTTAAGATTTTATCCCTAGACTCTTTATTGTTGACCTAGGTGAAGCTACAAGAAGGGAAAGAAGGTTTATAGGGCCCAAAAGTGCTTTCACCCTAGAAATTTTCCTCCTCAAGATTCAATATTTAAGGCCCTAATGTGCTAGCACCTTAGATATTGATTCCTACCTCTTGGTTGCATCTATATCAAGTTCAAATATTAGTTGTGTTTGTTTTTGTAAAGACTACATAGCCCTAAGGCACTAATCATTAAAGCTCTCTTGTGGTGAAAGTGATAAAAAAAACTCTTTATTTTCAATCTCTCAAGCAATTTACTAAATTTACTAACACTAACTTGAGCTAATTTGATTGCAAACTTGCTACTATTTCAAAAGTTTGCTACAATCATATAAATACTCTCATATTTTGTTGGCCCTTGGTTGTGTATTAAGGAAGAAAGAAAAAGCATGAAGTGCACAGAAGGCACAGAAACCGAGGAAGGGTCGAAGTGGTTAAAGAAGAATAAACGAAGGAGTGAAGTAAGGGAAAGCAAGTTTTTGAAAGAGAATATTAAGGAAGACAAATAAGCAAAGAGGATAGGTCATGGAAAAGTTAACAAGTGTAAAAAGACACGAATGGGTGCTTTGGAGCACCTCGCGGAGAAGAAGGAAGAACAAGTTGGTGAAGTCCTTAAAATGTGGATTATGTGGACCTAGGGTTTTGGTACCTAGGGTTTTTGCACCTAGAATTCAGTCTAGGGTTTCTAAGAGTCATAGAAGGATAAATAAAGGTCTAAGAAGAGTTGAGAGGGTTGTTGTTGGGATAGAGAGATTGAGATGTAAAAGTGTTATGTCTTAGAGCATTCTTGTACTTTGGATATTTAGTTGGGTGCGAAGATCAACTCTCTAGCTAGGTGTGCAGGGTTGGGAGATAAAGAGGAGAGAGAGAAGGATATGCAGCTAAGTGCGCATATAGAACTATGTATTTTCATCTACTTTATCAATAAAACACATTTCTGTGGATGTAACCCTAGGGGGAGGGTGAACCATGTAAAATATTTTGTTCTATATGGTTGATGTTGTGTTATTTTCTATCTTTTATATTGTTATTGCATTTTTTCCCCCTATTGAAGATAAGAGATATAACTAACTTCGTGAAGTTAAACATAATATTGTTAAGAATCTCTAGGTTATCTTGCATTGTTATTCTAGAATCATCTTGCACTTCCCCTGGTTTTAGACACCTGTGTCCTACAACCCCCCTATTGCTACTTCGGGTGAGACTTCATGTTCTTTGCAAGTGTTGTCGAAAGGGCCAATAGTTAGGGTTTGTTGGTGCACTGTTAGATTTGAACCCTAGGTCTACCCCTATGCCAACAAATGGTTTCGTTGTTGGGACCGAGATCTTTTTGAGGGAATGTCAAGGTGGTTCCCATCAAAGACAGAGATTCAAAATTGGATAGAAGAACAAGAAAGGGACTTCTTCGAAGCTCAGAACAAAAACCTTAGCATTAGTATAGAAGACTGGTTGGGAAGGTACATTTTTACTAACGTGCACGATATTTTCTTTGTAGTAGTTCATAAGGAGTTCTACGAGTGGTTAGCCAGATTAGCAGACACTCAATTTGAAATCAGATCTAGACCACCTCTGGTTTGGAAAACAATGTTGATTAAGAAAGTCAAGAGAGTCGATAACCCTGTGTCTAGAGTGGTGGATATTTGTTTTTATAGCACTATGGGAGGGTACATTACTGAGTTTGCAATCGATAGAGTAGAATCATATAGTCAAGCAAAGATGTATTTCTTCAAGGGACCTAGAGGGAGGTTTCTACACTTTTTGAAGCTGAATATTAAGATGCTATTACATGAGAATAATATCTTAAAGATACAGTAATCAGTTGGATTTGAAAGCTAATGTTCAAGAATTCAGACAACGAAAGTGACACATAGGCTAGACACACGCACAGTGGGAGATCATTCAGAAAGGTTCATCTTGAAAACATGTTTAAGCAGAGCTACGGGCCATTGGCACAAGACGAATATTTATACAATGGAGAAGAAGCAGGGTGATCAGACAGAGAATATTTAGAGTTCGCAAAGGTAGATGAAGTAGAGACTGAGGAACTTCACCGAGAAGAACTAGAAACTTCAGAGACTGTGCCTACTGTCAAAGTAAGTATTACTACTCCTCATGTTTTAGAAGCAATAAGTAAATAGAGTAACCAGAGTAATCAGAGCACTTAGAGCACTATTACAAGCAGCTTAGTACATACTCAATTGAGAAACCAAATAAAATCCATGGAATATGAAATGAGGTTACCCATTTTCAGAGGAGATGTATCTGAGGATCCTGACCAGCACTGGTTATTATGCAAATTTGTATGGATAATTAAGCAAGTCACCGACGAAGCTGTTAAGAGATCTCAGTTTAGTACTACCTTGATGGATCATGCACTGAGCTGGTATATGAAGTTTGTTACAGGATATATACAGCCTAAGCCAATGAATGATATTAAGATTGCATTGAGTGCAGAGTTCAAGAATCATAAGTCACAGTCACAGTGCATTACAGAGTTGAAGGAAATCAATAAGAAGGTAATTGAGCCTGTTTGGGAGTTTGATCAGAGGTTTAAGACCTTGACAGGTCATTTAAGTTTTCATATTCCAAACGAACAACATAAGGAATGGTTCACCGATGCCCTCCTGCCACACATTAGAGTTCCTCTAATGTAACAGAAGGTTGCTTTGCAGGTTGATGCATTAGAGATTTCCATGAAACTAGAAGCATCTCCTGTAGGAGAATCCATTCTAGGTATGAGTCATATTTTGAATCAATTAACTAGTTTATCTTTATAGGTTGAAGACATGAAGAAAGATAAAGGAAAGGAGAAAAGAGAAGACATATAGTGTATCATATGTAAAGCAAAGGGCCATGTCAAGGAGCATTGTCCTTTATTTAATGAATACTTGGCCTATGGATCCCCTAACCCTTTGAAGCAGGCTATTGTACCATGGTGTGAGGTATGTAGAACTAGACATTTCCCTAGTGAATGTTATTATATGCAGAAATATGTCCAGACACCCACCAATATTTATTGCACATTCTGTAAATATGTGGGGCATGATGAGAAGGAATGTAGGTCTTATGACCTCATGCATGAAAGTTCAAGGGATGCATATAGAATTCAAGGAGAATTACAACAATAAGGGAATGTTGTGTGGTTCAATTCCCTAGGAAAAGGAAACTTCAACCCTTGCGGTGGATTCAGAGGAAGAGGACGAGGAGGAGGCATGGATTGAGGTCAAGGTTAGATTATTTTCTATAACGGCACCCAGATAGGTCATTTGGAAAGGGATTGTTAGAAACCTTTCACTACTTGAAGCTACTGTAATTCATTCGACCATGTCATTGAAGACTATCCAATATTATTAGCCAAAGTTCAGGAAAGAAGAGGTGGAAACCAGCAATTTCAACTAATATCAGTTGAACCTCACGGTGAGGAACCCAGAGTCATTGTTATTAATAGAGGAGGCGTTGTCCAAGGAGAAGATAGGGTGACTCCAGGAAACACTATAGATGGATCAGGGATCAAAAGAGATTCAGATAAGGTGCCATTGTTTGATCCAAGGAAAGAGAAGCATACTTTTGAAGAAGAAAGGAGAGAATTTGTAGGTGAACATGCTTCTTCATCTAGGGAACAACCAAAAGTAAGGGAATGTGAAATTCCTCCAACATTTGATTTGTCTACCCCACTTAGGCAAGGAAAAGAGGTAATCAAGCTTGTGGACTTCTTGTATACTTCTATTAATTTGATTAAATATGAAAGAGCTATGAAAGAACTACAACACCTGATAAGACATTATGAAATTGGAAGAGTAGATCCTTTGTTGAATAGAGTTGTGAATCAAGTATCTAGAAAAAGGAAGACAAGCAAAGAACTGCAACTTAGTGCCCAGATTGGCGACTATGATGTCGACTATGTGGTCCTCAACCTAGAATCACAAGTGAATGTTATGACGAAGCAGACTTGGGAATTGATGGGAAAACCTAAATTGATTTACTCACCTATTATGCTCAGGATGGCCAATCAACAAGCAGTGAGCCACTTTGGAAGACTAGAGCAAGTCCCTGTAGAGATCGACGGAGTGAGGACATTTGCATACTTTGAAGTGATTGAGATAGATGATGATAGTTGTATTTATCCTGTGTTGTTGGGTATTGATTGGGCTTTCAACAATTTGACTATTGTTTATCTAAAAAAGAGAAGAATGACATTTGAAGGTGATGGCCTTAGGTTCATTGCACCTCTTGACCCTAATGAAGGTCGCAGATACACAAAACCTATAAGAGAAGAAGACCACACCTATGAGCTAGAAAACATCTATAAACTGACAGTAGGAAAACATGATTATATTAATCCTATAGTAGATGGAAATTTAAGTTGGCGAAGTGAGAGTGCATGCTCGTCGAATTCAGAAGAATCATTGGAAAATTGGCGGAACACAATGTATGAAGTTTCTACGTGGAAGTGTGCCAGATTGACTAAGGTAGTTCATTGGATTGGCACAGAAGAAAGTAATCTTCCTACATTTTATGGCTTGAATAATTTCAAGACATTTCTACTCGAATTTGAAGGAATTGTACCAATACAATAGAGGTTGTTGGCACTAGATGAAGCCTTGAAAGAAACACCAGCTATATGGTGGGAAGACCACAAAAAGAACATCACAGAGTGGGTACAATGTCACACCTTGTTGACAGTTCTCTTTTCAAAACAATATGAAGGATGTGAAGTTTTATACACAGGTTAGAGTTGTCCTAGGGACCATATGCAAAGTTGTGAGGAAGCCTAAAGAACCATTCCTAAAGAATAGTGGGTACATAAGTTCATTAAAACATTAGATACGACACCTATCAACTGGTATCTTCAAGAAAAACTACGCTTAGCCACTACAGATTGGTGTGGTATGACCCAGAACTTCATATATATGTTCCTATTTGAAAGCCTGTACCCCACAATAGATCAGGATTTACAAATTGTAACACAGAAGATATTTGAGGAGGTACCTAACCTCCCTCTTGAACAAGAATAAGATGAATGGACTGCGCCTCTTTAGAGATTACAAGGTTGTTATAATATTAATGTTGATGAGGATGATGACCCTAGGAATGTGAACATTTCATAAACTGAAGGACAAAGATACATAGAAGGGTCGGGGATTGAATTACATTTTGTTGGGAAGCCTATTAAAATTAAGAAGATTAACATTGGAATAGAGCAAGCACCTAAGTTAGCAAATGTTGGAGACTATTGGGATGATGCTACTATTAGTAAGATTACAAAACTATTGTATGAGTATCAGGACTTGTTTCCAACCAAGTTCATAGACATGAAGGGCATTAAAGGACCCATGGGAGAAATGAAGATTCCTTTAAAAACAGATGCAAGGCCTGTCAAGCATAGGCCTTACAAACTGAATCCCAAGTACAAGCAGAAAGTTAAGATTGACTTAAATAAAATGATGGAAGAAGGAATCATAAAACCAGTTGAAGAATCTGAATGGATCATCCCTATGGTGGTCCAATATAAGAAATTAGGAGAAATCAGAATCTGTGTAGATCTAAGAAAACTGAATGATGCATGTTCACATGGTCCATTTCCTACACCTTTTACTGATGAAGTTCTGGATAATGTAGGAGGAAGGGAATTTTATTCATTCACAAATGGATTTCCAAGCTATCAACAGATAAGAATTTATAAGGAGGACTGACATAAGACTACATTTGCAATAGAATGGGGTTCTTTTCAGTACATTATGATGCCTTTTGGTTTGAAGAATGCACCAACCATCTTCTCCAAGGTGGTGGTTGAAGCATTTAAGGAATTTTTACATAAGTTTTTGGAGGCATAATTTGATGACTGGATCATTTTTCGTCTACTGAAAGATCATATTGAATGTTTGAGATTAATGTTAGATAAGTGCAGGCAATGTCAAATTTCCCTAAACTTGAAGAAGTGTATTTTCTTTTCATCTTTTGGAGTGTTGTTAGGACACATTGTGTGGAAACAGGGGTTGTTGGTATATCCTTCCAAAATTTCTATCATTGTTGATCTACCTCCTCCTACTTCGGTAAGACAATTGTGCACTGCATTGGGACACACTGGATATTATAGAAAATTTATTAAAGGATATGCACAGATAACAAGACCTATGGAAAAATTGTTAAAGAAGGATAGTAGGTTTCAATGGACAAAGGAATGCCAACAGAGCTTTGACACACTAAAGCAGAAAATGGTCACTGCGCCTATTTTGGTTTTTCCATATTGGAGTAAGGAATTCCATGTCCATGTCGATGCTTCATCCATTGCATTAGGAGCAGTTTTGGCAAAGCCAAGTGCAGGAGATATTGACCACCCTATAGCCTTTGCTAGAAGGAAGCTTTCTACATATGAAATGAATTATACTACCACTAAAAGAGAATTCTTAGCTATGGAATATCCGCTACAGAAGTTTAGACACTACTCGTTCGGAGGACATTTTAGGATGTTCACAAATCATTATGCATTAAATTACTTATTCAACAAGCCAGTGTTGGGGGGAGAATATGCAGATGGCTACTATTATTCCAGGAGTATGACTTTGAGATCGTGGTCAAGCCAGGAAGAATGAATAAGGGGCCTAACCACTTATCCAGGTTAGAACATGGAGAGGAACCTACCAATTTGGACGATATACTACTAGATGCACAGTTGTTGGCCATCAGAAAAGTCGATGATCACTTCGTCGAGATAGTCTAGTTCCTGTCCACAGGAATGACACCTCGCACTGCATATTTTCAACTTATAGCTGGACAGTTATATAACATGGGACCAGATGAGATCTTAAAAAGATGTGTTATGGAGTCAGAAAGACCATTGATTCTTGCAGAAGCACATGAAGGCATCGCGGGAGGACATTACGCAAGGAAATCCACAACGCAGAAGGTTCTTAGAGATGGCCTATGGTGGTCCACTTTACATAAGGATTCTAAGGAATACTACAGAGCATGCGATGTATGTCAAAGAGTAGGGAATCCATCGAGAAGGGATGAGATGCCTTTAGCACCTCAGTTAAATTTACAAGAATTTGAGAAATGGGCTATTGACTTTGTGGGACCTATCAACACACCAGGAAAGTGCACAGGAGCTCGATACATTATCACTTCTACAGAGTATTTGACTATATGGGAAGAAGTAAGAGCAGTTAAGGACTATAGTGCAGCTACAGTTGCACGATTCATCTTTGATGATATCATAACCAGATTTGGATGCCCTAAGATCCTTATGAGTGATCAAGGCACACACTTCATTAACAAAACTATTGAAGCCTTGACCCAGAAGTTTGAAGTTCACCATCAGAAGATCACACCATACCACCCACAGGTGAATGGTACAGTTGAATCTTTCAATAATATTTTGTCGACAGCGCTGACTAAGATTTGTAGTTTTAACAGAGATGATTGGGATTTAAGAATTCTAGCAGTGTTATGGGCTTATCGAACTACTTGAAAAAAGTTAACAATGCAAACTCCCTTCAAGTTAGTTTATGGCCAAGAAGCAGTGGTACCTATGGAATACTTGGTTCCTATTTTAAGGATTGCAACATTTACAGGTATGGATGACACTGGCATTGTTTAAGACAGGCTCACACAGTTGATGGAACTAGAGGAAGATAGGTTCATTGCAGGATTTCATCAGCCGGTACAAAAAGAATGAGAAAAGGCTTACCATGACTGACAAATCAAGAATAAAACATTCAAGCAAGGAGATTTGGTACTTTTATATGACAGCAAGTTCATGAAGCATCCAGGAAAGTTCAGGACACATTGGCTTCGACCATTTGAGGTTTCCTACGTTACATAAGGAGGAGTTGTGTAGTTGAAGTCTCTTAATGGAGAATGGAAGGATGGTTTAGTGAATGGGAGTCGGTTGAAGCTGTATTGTGACAACCAGTTGCCTCGCAACTCTCAGTAAAAGCAAAGGAAGAAGGGTCTAGGTACCAGGTGCAGTTGAAATTGGGTACCAGACACAAAAAATAAAAGTCTTCACATGATATGGAGGGATAGAGAAGAAAGCACAAGTTGCTCCACGTAGTCTACAGTTGAAGCAATAAAGAAGGTTCAACCCTGCAGTGACTCGGGATGAGTCACATGTGAGTGTTGGGGGTCTGTTGGCCCTTGGTTGTGTATTAAGGAAGAAAGAAAAGATTAAAAAGGAAAACATATAAAGAATGAAGTGCGTAGAAGGCACACAAACCAAGGAATGTTCGAAGTGGTTAAAGAAGCATAAAAGAAGGAGCGAACTAAGGGAAATCAAGTCATTGAAAGAGAAGATCAAGGAAGACAAAGCAACAAAGAGGATAGATCGTCAACAAGTTATAAAGCAAAAGAAGACACCAATGGGTGCTTTGGAGCACCTCACGGAGAATAAGGAAGAACGGGTTGGTGAAGTCCTTAAAACGTGGATTATGTGGACCTAGGGTTTTGGTACCTAGGGTTTTTTCACCTAGACTTCATTCTAGGGTTTCTGAGAGTCATAGAAGGATAAATAGAGGTCTAAGAAGAGTTGAGAGGGTTTTTTTTTTGGATAGAGATATTGATATGTAAAAGTGATATGTCTTAGAGAATTCTTGTACTTTGGATCTTCAGTTGGGTGTGAAGATCAACTTTGCAGCTGGGTGCGTAGGGTTGGGATATAAAGAGGAGAAAGAGAAGGATCCACAACTAAGTGTGCAGATAGAACTATGTATTTTCATCTACTTTTTCAATAAAACACATTTTTGTGGGCATAGCCCTAGGGGGAGGGTGAACCACATAAAAATATTGTGTTCTATGTGGTTGATGTTGTGTTATTTGTTATCTTTTATATTGTTATTGCATTGTTGTTTTCTCCTGTTGAAGATAAGGGATATAACTAACTTCGCGAAGTTAAACATAATATTGTTAAGAATCTCTAGGTTATCTTGCGTTGTTATTCTGGAATCATATTTCACTTCCCCTTGTTGTAGACACATGTGTCATGCAACCCCCTTATTGCTACTTCGGGTGAGACTTTATCTTCTTCGCAGGTGTTGCTGAAAGGGCTAGTAGTTAGGGTTTGTTGGTGTGTTGTTAGAGTTGAACCCTGGGTCTACCGTTGTGCCAACATATTTCTTGCATACATTGATCTAAAGGTGGCCTAACTTACCTAGAAATTACATATAACAATTGGATATTAATCTACTAAGTTTATGTTGAATTTCTATTGTCAATTGTTGCATTTCTAAGGCATGTTTATTGTTGTTGTTACAAACTTGTACTTTCTATTATAAACTGTTGTATTATTGCAATTTTGTACCAACTATATCAAATTATCATTGTCTAGTGTCTTATGAGGTTTTGATTGCATGTTTATACTTGGAAATCAATCATATATATGTTATAAGTGTTTTTGTTTTGGGTAGGTATTCAAACAAATCCATACCTCATCCATTTCATAGACCTAGA
>ML809037.1:5977-26091 GCA_009831015.1 Picea engelmannii
GTTTAGTTTCTTGGTTTCTCGCTTCTAATTTAGCTTTAAGCTTACCCGAAGCCATCATATTAGACCCTATTTCTACCACATCGTCCTGCATTTGGTTTAGGGTGGCTCCCCTTCTTTCTCGCAAAAAGAGTGCAAAATCTGGTTCGAAAGCTCCAGCGAAATTCACTTTGGCCACGGGTTGGGACGGTTTAACCTCGGCTGGGATTTTGTTATATAGTTTGTTGAATCTTTGAATAAATTCCATGACTGTTTATGAATTCTTTTTTCTTAAAGACCCAAATTCGGTTAAATAATATAGATGGTCTTTTCTCTCGCCCCATTGTCTGAGGAAAGCATCTTCCAAAGTGTCATAAGACAAGATAGATGTTGCAGGTAGGCTCTGAAACCAAGTTCGGACCTGGCCTTCGAAGGTTTGGAAAAGAAGTCTTGAATATATGTCCTCATGTTTGATACCTAGGATATCTGTGAATTGATCAAAGAAATTAATATGTTCGACCACGGTTAGATCTCCTTCCCCGGTGAATTTTGGTAAATTTTTTATGTAATTTTCGGGAAGGTTGTGTAGAGGGACGGGCAATACTAAGGGAGCATATCTGGATGCAACTTTCGCAAACACTCTGGGAGGGGGAGCAGGCCCTTGGCCTCCATCTCCTCCCCCTCCTCCTCCGATAAACCCTCCACCTCCTCCTATAAACCCTCCACCTCCTCCTCCGGCGGCTGCCATCGTTCTTTGTGGAAAGTTGTAAAGGGGGTTTCAGAAAATTAAAAGTGAATATTTATTTTCTTCGCGAAGAGGAAAATCCGATGAGGAAAGATAAGGAACGCGAGGACTCGGTTCCTCGGACTTGCAAGAGACGAAATCAGGAGAACCGACGGGTGTGGAAACCGAATGTGTAACACACTCTTCAGAATTTGGTGAGGTCGGGAAATTTAACTAAAGAAAAGATGGTATGTTAACTACCGATGAACTTTCAAGAGGGCCCTTTCCTTTCTGTACTAAGGGGATTGTCGGATGAATCTCACTCCTGACTTCGGAGCAGTTTGGCGTTAAAACTTTAGTATCAAAGAGAGGACTGAGTGAAGTTGAGGGTTCATAAGAACTCTTAGTCTTCAGTTGTGGGGTTTTAAGTTTGTAAACTGCAACGATTGGCTTAAGAGAGCCTCTCACCTTTAGAATCTTCTCGAGATCGGTAACGGGCGTAATCTTCTTACCATCCGGGTTTTGTCTGGTATTCCTTCGACCGGATGCCAGTTTATTATTTGTGGAGTTGCCAAGTGAAAGATTGGAAAGCCTTAAAAGGTGTGTACTCTTTGTTCACTATCAAAGGGTAACACTTTCAACCAAAAACAAATGTCGTTTTCCCAGGGAAAAAGATTTCATAACTTCGGTCCCCGAAAACGGTGCCAGAAAGATGTTGTTCCAGAGTCTGTACTTAAGGATTAGAAGTACAGTGTCTAGGCATCTGAAAGTGGGTAAAGGGTGGAGAAGAGAGAAACGTCAACCTTCGGCAAAGGAAACTAAGGGATATTTCTACGTTGGTGTTGTCTAGCTTCCAACTATTCCTAGATGGTGATATCATGTTCAATCGTTGCCCATGAACGTTTGAGTTCAACTCGGGTACTAGTTGTTTTAAGAATAGTATCGAAAAGGCTTAAGGCAATGTGCATTTGATTTGATAATCCGGGTTCGATATTAGGCTGTGTTGGTACAGGGACAGTCATGGAGGAACAGTAAAATAAGAAAGACTTCAGAGAGAAATTAAGTGATGTCTCAACTTGGTCATGTAAAAGAGAATTTACGGTTTCATAAATAAACGGGGTGCAAATCAAAGGATCTTTCCCGTAACTAATTTATATCTTAATAAAATGAATGAGGTGGGAGAAAAACATTTAGCTGTCTATGATGTAAGGCTCCTATCAAGGGAGAATATCACGTATAAACAGGAGAGTAAAACTGTAAGGAAATAACTTGATGTAGCATAAAATATGTATAGAATTCTGAAAGTGTTGACTGGTCTTACACCTGTTGATAGATGGTACAGAGGAAAAATAGTAAACAATTATAGAAAACCAAAATTCATTCGCTATAGTAGTAGTCGTACTAAATTATAACGAAGCATTCATCAGTTATGAATATGAAATGAAATGAAATATGAGATACAAGGAAACAAAATCATAACACAGTCGTGACAGAATTGAGAATCTTCAGATTTGTTTTGTATTAACTCTCAAAATGTAAAAACTCTGTTACAATCGACACAAAAAGGTCCAACCCTTTTTTTTTTTCTTTCTGTGGTGTATTTATACAGTTTTATAAATAAGATAGAATCTCAATCGTTACAAAATTTTGGTTATGATAGGGAGGAGAGAAACCGCTTCATTTCTTCTTCTATGTCTTCACTTAGTGCCAGACGTTTGTCCTCGTGCGTGCTCGATACAGGTGACACATCTTTCAACCAGCTCAGATATCAGCCTCGATGGTTCTGCTTGAAAGCTAGCTTCAAAAAAGTAACATTCTCAAGCTAACTGCGGCAGCCTGTCTTCCATATGTCCATCTATGATGTCAATAGCGCATAATTGTGCACTTGGTTTAATCATACATTTGTTTATTTGGACTATGTCCACCATAGTCACTTGGGAGATATCGGTAGAATCTCTTTCCTCTTTTTCCTTTAGATCAAGCGATATTTTTTCCATATTCATTTGCATCAACACCTCGGCATTACCTCCGCTATCAATGCCTAGCAGATCGCCATCTATAGAACTAAATGCCTCTTTTAAGGAATTCGTTACCCTTTTGTCTGGCAGCTTACCTTCTGCGATGTTGTGCTCCCATTATTTTAATAGAATGTTTCCCCTGGTCTGCTCCGAAATGGTGAACCTGGGAGTACCTCCTGAACCCTTGTTGTTTGTGGCTATCACAGCCACTTGGAAGGAAACCCGTGTTGCTCCAGCTTCCCTTTCTCTAGCAGATAAGTTCTCTGAAACCTGGTTAACTAGCAAACAGTTGTCCCGGATTGCTTCTACCTTGGCGAGTAAATTTCATTGGGCCGCATAGACTCTGCTCCGAATCTCCATCGCCTAGGATTTGAACATCCCGATGTTTATCATTCTTCTCTCGCCGATATCCACCCTAGCTTGTAGTTGTTCAATCAAATCCCTTTGTTGGCTCGCTTGTATCTGACCATCCCGGACCACCAGTTGTGCTTGCTCGAGCTTAGTCTTAGGTATCTCTATCTCATATTTATCAGCCAACCTGGCCTTCTCTATTCCTACACTCGCCTGGTCTTTGGCAGTCTCTGTTTCTGTGGCTATTCTAGCTTCAAGGGTCTTGATGAGGCGATTTTTTCATTTAAGATGGTTTTTTAAAAGTCTGACTGAAAATTTATTCGCCGAGGCATATGCACCTAATGTCCCTTCTATTTCAATCGCAAATTGTTCATTCTTCTTATCTTTTCCATCAGTTATAACTTTGTATTTCTTGGTCGTTGACTCTCCTTCCTGATAAAATTCCCTTTTTATCACTGCCTTTCTCTTCTTATCGAAGAAAAACTCATTCAAAGGGAGTTCTTCTACCCTTATAGGCCTCAACTCTTCATTGAAGATCCATCCTGCATCAATATTTCCCTAAGTCGACTGCAAGGGAGTAACTGATGTGATAGGTTCTCCGACCTGCTTTGCTGATTTTCCTGGAGTAGTAATTGGACTCTGCTTCTTAGGAGGGTCGGGAGTCTTTATTTCTACTTTCAGACTCTTGGTTTTCTCTCCCTCGTCCTAGTGTTTTTCTTGATCGGGGTTCACATCCTTAGAGCCTTCGGCATCCTTTTGTTTGACCTCTGCCATAGCTAGACTCTCTCCCCGCAATACCGTGGGAAGACAACTGCGTCGATGTTCTTGGAACTTCAAAACATCGACTCTCTCCTCGGGTTCCAAGGTTTGTATCCGAGCTAGAATCTCGACATAAGACCTTGCGCCTCGAAAAATGTCATCCGAGGGTGAATTCTCGTGCTCAAATCTCTTGAGCCTGCAACTAGCCAAATGATTGCTCACGACCCTTTGTGGATCGTGCTTCTTGTATTCAAAGAGGACCAAATTTAGGTCTTCCAGGGTTGTTGCCTCAACTTTGGCATGCCCGAAATCTAATAAAGAATAAGAATTTAAATGAACAGGAAAAGGTGGCCATACCTTCTTTGAGTATCCCTTAATCTCTTTGATTATACCACCGATTATTGTTTGCCTAGCAACCTCATGACAAGCCAACTTGCCGGGAATGAACAATGGCAATGCATGCGGGGGAACCGAAGCCCTGAAAACTCTAAGATATGAAAATTCAGCTTCTACATACCAGTCATCTATGCTGCTCAGATTTGTCACTATACTATTTGATATCTTGGGTGGCAAGTGACCAAAAATAGTGACATGCAGAGGCACCATCACCCAGTTGAAGATTTTGTATACGAAATTTGTCGCTTTGTTTTCCCATAATTTTGAATGATAGACATGTATGGGCTTGTCTTCTGCTGGAGTCCAAGTCCAGCTCATTAAGGAAAATGGTGTCAAAAAACAAACGGTGTCCATAATGTATGCAGACATGAAGAATGAAGACGCCTTTCCGCTCTCTTTCTGCGCTCGATACTCTATGACACGACAAGTCAAGCTATCAGATAGCATTTTCTCCTAGTCGAAGGAACTGCCTTCGGTGACCTGAAACATTGGAGGCACCCATGGAAGAAAAAAATGTGAGGTGTCCTCTTTCCCGTATAATCTGCATGTCATCATAGCCACATACTTGTATTGCAGTTCTAAGGAGGCTATTGAATATATGTCGTGGTTGTCGGCCTTGAACTTCACGGCGTGCGAAACCCAATCTTTTATTAAGATGGACATGGTTTTATCATACTGTACACATTCCTTCTCTTTGAACTCATCCAAGAATTCGGCGCCATATGTATAGTCAGACGTTGCGGGCAGCTTATACATGGCTTGCAGATGTTCAGGCCTGAAAGTCCCAATGGTGACCTTCTGCTCATTCTTGATGGTTCTGGTTGGTATGTCCACATGGTCTAATGCCCATCGAACCATGTCATAATATGGAAGCAATCGTGGTATGGATGCTACTTTGTGCATTCCAGATTGGATGACGATCTTATACTTGGTGGTTATATCATCTTTTTCATTATCGCTGGAGTCATCGGAATAATCCACCAATTCATACTGCAGAACATCTTAAACGAACGACCAATTCAGGACCGAGTCGATACTTCGAGGCGAAGTATCAGCAACGTTGTCCGAGCCTTGTCCCAAAACCTCAACACTGGATTTGGATGCTTTTCGCAGATCCATGGCTGGAGATTGTGTTTTAGCTCTTCTGCGATAGAAATACGTATACATACAGAAGTCATCTTGCTCGAAGATAATGTGCTCTACGTAATATGAAAATGCATTTTTTATAATGAACCACAGCTCATATATATTTGAAAACTTGGTACCTTTTAGAACAAGTCTGTCAAATCATGTTTAGAAATAAATTTTGCCATAAAAATTTGATCTTATATTCATCGATTTTCCCTATTTCCTCATTAATGTCATAAATTTTGGCGGTTTAAAATGTCAGTTGGTGTATGGAAAGAATAATGTTACCTCGTAAATCATGCAAGCATCGAAACACGAGATATGTATTGATTTAGCTTAATTAATCTGGTTTTACCAACGTTAATCAATATTTTGGTACTCGTTATATCGGGGATTTTACTTTAACACTTTGAACCTCTAACACCCGAGACTGCGATGATCGATTTTGGTTAATAAAAACGTAATCGTGATTAGGGGCTCAATTAATTTCATAATTATTATATTTTCCATATCGCGACTCAGAGCTTCGAAAATAAGTTTCCGGGAGGTTTGCATGTCGAGCTGCGAAACCGCGAGATCGCGATAATACGACTTAATAAAAAGGGAATATAAACTTGGATTTAGTGATTAATTAATTACATTTATGTCCTTATCGTGACTTCGCGAGTCGGGGCTAAGACGGTGTAACTTTTAAAAAAGAAAATGTCGAGTGGCGAATTTCCGACAAAACGTTTACCATGGTTTAGCTTTTACTTTTAGCCTTGACACGAGTTACTAAAATAAGGACCTTTTGTTCTTGGCTATCGGGGCTACGATGATAAATTTTTGGATTTGGTGAACGTCGAGGTGAGAAAACCCGATGACACTTAATCATGGTTTAGGGAAAAATTTACTCTCGTTACTGCCCTGGGTGAAAAAATAAAGTGATTTCGTCGTTTCGTAGCTCGGGACGTGTGAACTACATGACTTATAGTATCTGACGTATGAGATCCTGAGGTAGAACAAAAGAGGAAACATTTTTACCAAAGGTTGGACTCGTATCGAGATTACAATAATCATCGTTGCTCGCGTGATAAAGCTTTAGAGATCTTGAAACCACAAAGGGAAAATACGAAAACCATCTTTCGATTTCGAGCATTAAGAATGAAATTTGTGACGGGCTAGAAAAACAAGGGCGGCTCCAACATAGGCTCCAACTAGGGATCTTGCTTTCTTGTAAGGTGGGAAGAACAGTAGACCACGTGCCAATATTGGGTAAATGGAGTCAATAGCTTCAATCAGGTGAAAAGGTTCCTAAGAACAGGGTAACTAAGGGGAAAAAAGACTTCGTTGTTTACTTTGAAAAGTTTTTTCAAACTTAGATACTCTTTTTAAACTTATATGTAGTCCCTTTCATGACTTCCCTTTCCCGCTACTAATTTCAGGTCTACTTTAAGTCAATCGAAACAGTTCTAGGAGACCCAACAGATCTTGCGGTTATCAGCTTGCATCAAAAGAAGAAGATTATATGTTTTTAATTGGGAAGCCCCATCTAAATTTGGGATGTGGATTAGGTTTTAAAAATCAATGGTTACCAGAGTAGAGTGATATTCATGAATAACAGCCTTACAGATGCCTCAAATATTGCTTCATTGCCAGCAAGCCTGTTCAGTACCCCGGTGAAGTTATCTGGCCCCTTTTACTGAATTTCCTTTCACCACTTCGGAATATATTCATGCATTTAAATGCTGAGACGAGGTCAATCATTTCTGAATTTCCTTTCATCGTCTCTTGGACTAGGTGGGGGCAATCATTTCTGAATTTCCTTTCACCACCTGTCTTATAATTTTCTTTTTAGAGCGCGAATATGGGGGCAATCAGTTTGTATCAGGGCTGATATATGTGTAATATTTTGCATTATAGGTCCGTCAACTTACTTTGATTACTCGATACAAACCTTCCCTTGACCTTCACAACACCTTCGTTCTTAGGGAGAAAAAGGAAAATAACTTTTTTAGGGCATTTTATTTGAGCAAGCTTCAATCCTCCGATGTCGTTGAAAAACCTAGGAAAGTTAGGATCACTCTAAACGTTCCTTCGCTTAGTAGGTGATCGAGTAGTTGTGAAGACCCGCTTTCTTTCAACAATCTACTTTGAAGCTCACGAGGTTGAAACAAAAAACTCTTATCCCTTCGTATATGAAACGGAAAGATGGTGACTTTTTAAAAGGTAAACTGGAAGATAGAAATGATGCCAGGTAGTGGATTATTGACTGAAAATACAGAGGTCAAAAATTCAAAACTGACTCTTGTAGATATTTTCGGGGATACTTTACTTTGGCTGACTGTTTTTAAATCGGGTGAATTGTTTAAATTGTCTTAATTTTTTCAAAGATTATTAAACCAAGAAACAACTATGTTATCCATTAGTTCATCTGATGTTGTTGTTTGAGTGAGGTTACCTCGGTTTTCTTTAACAGTCCTTTAGAACATGTCTTTTGAGAAACCTCATTTTTACCTTTTCATTTGAATTTCTTTGCGCAATATGAAATTTCTTAGGTATCACCTGTTAAAGCCGATTTATTTCTGACACCGACTTTCAGTTTACTTCTCCTGCTTGTTTTGTATGCAGCTAGAATCCTGTAAGAGGCAAATACGAATATTATCGAGGCTATCTGAAATGTGTCGAAAGTTCATGAACGGAAAAAGAAAATCAAGAGCAATGTTTAAATGAAAAATATATATATGTACACGAAATAATTACTAAATTTCTTTTTATTTTCTATTTTTTTTTTTTAATCTGGCGACTGTTACTTCATATAATGCTTCAGATACCTCCCATTGACAGGGGCATTGAGGAATTCTCCGTCTATATTTTCCAGTAGGAAAGAATTTTTTCCTTCCAAAGCCGAGACCCTGAATGACCCATACCAGAGGTGGTCAAATTTACCATGTTTTGTTGCTTATTCCTTTCTTGCATCCCACCTTAACACTAAATCACCTGGGAGGAAATCTTTGTCCTTTGCTTTGCAGCCGAATAATGCCTTCATGTTATCTTGGTACTTCTGCATCTTTTCATCTAATTCGACTCTATGCTGCTGAATCTCGATCAGTTCATTTATCCTTCTGGTGACATGATTGGGTTCTTCATTTTTATCTTGCTATAACTTCATCACTGGGAGCGCTAGGTTTATAGGTAGCACAGCATCGGTCCCATATACGATCTGAAAAGTCAAATTTCCGATTGACCTTTTTGTGCTTATGAGATTCGCCCATAATGCGTATTTTAAGTGCGCATGCCAAGACCTTTTATTTTCATCCAATACTTTCTTGATTATATTTACCAGGCTCTTGTTAGATGATTCGGCCAATCCGTTTCCCTGGGGGTAATATGTTGTGGAATGGCTGAGAACGATGTTATACTTCTGACAGAAACTAATCATATCCATAGATTTAAAATCTTGGGCGTTGTCAGTAACTATCTTTCGGGGGAAACCAGATCTTGAAAAAATGTTGTCTTCTAAGAAATCAATTACCACCGAGTTTGTTTCCCTTTTGGTTGGGATGGATTCCTTCCATTTACTAAAATAATCTGTTGCGGCTAGGATCCACTTGTGTTGAGAACTGGAATGGGGATTAATCTCGCCTATGAAGTCTAGACCCCATTGCTGAAATGAGGCTTCAGATTTGACTGGAACTAAGGGCAGTGCTGAGAGCTTCTGTTTACTTGCAAACAGTTGAAAAGGGTTGCAGGCATGCACTTTGGCATTAACGTTCGAGAAAATTTTTTGCCAGTAGTATCCATCCCTCAGAATCTTGTAAGCTGTAACTCTCCAAGCGTGATGCCCCCCATAGATTCCCTCATGAAATTCGTCTATAACCTGGTGAGTTTACGATTCGACTAAAGAGACTAGCAGGAAACCGAGTGGATCTTTCCAATATAGCTGACCTTCAGCGATACAATATTTAACTGCATGGAGTTTTAAAGTCCTGGCTTTAGATGGTGATATCTCATTTAGGCATTTTAGAGTTAGCAGGTATGACACTATGTCTCTGTACCAGCCTAACGATATGAACTTCTCTTCGATCTTGTTTGGATTTGTTTCCTCATTCAGCTCATTTAGGTCTGTGTCTTCGTCGCCTTCTTGCAGGCAATTGATATCTAGGGATCTGAAATTCGACTCAGCTAAGAGTTTGGCCAGGCCTTGCCCTTTTATCAATTTGGTCGATTTGACTTCCAGATAAAATTCTTGGATTTTGGTGAGCCATCGCCCTCTTTTTCCATCGCTATCTGGTTGTACCAATATATCTTTCAGAGAACTGGTAGGCACGTACACAATTATCTTTGAATGTAGTGCATACGTTCTGAATGCATTTAATGATTTTACCATGGCGTATGCCTATTTTTCTATTATATCATACTTCAGTTTTGCGTCTCTAAGGCTCTTGCTGAAAAAGGTGATCGGTTGTTCGAATCCTTCTTCGTTATTTTGTAGGAGCACCGCGGCGATAGCGTGTTCGGAGGCAAATGAGAAGATAAGAAAATCTTTTATATAGTCGGGACTTGCTAACACAGGTGCCTCGCTTATGACTTTCCTAATATACGCGAACGATTGGCCTTGGTTGTCCATTTTACTTCACTGTCCTTCTTCAACATTCCTGTGATCAATTTTACAATCTCAACGAAATTCGGGATAAACCTTCGTAAAAAATTTATTCTTCCTAAGAAAGATTGAATCTCTTTTACATTTCTGGGAATATTTATAGTATCTATTGCTTCAATCCTCTTAGGATCAATCATGATTCCATCCCTAGATACGATATGACCCAAACGCTTACCTTCCCGCATGGCGAAATGTGATTTCTTTGGGTTTAAAGATAGACCAAACCTGTGGCATTTTTGAAAAGTCTGTTTGAGATGCGTCAAGTGTTCTTCGTCGGTTTTAGAGAAAACCGTCAAATCCTCAAGGTAAATGACTACGAACTTATCCCTTTCTCCTATGAAAGCGATGTCCATAGTGCATTGGAATGTGGCTCATGCATTCATCAAACCAAAAGGAATTTTTTCATAAATGAGCGTACCCCATGGTGTGGTGAAAGCAGTTTTTTCCTTGTCTTGTTCATTCATGGCGATTTGATTATAACCAGAGAAACCGTCGATCATATACATTCAGTTAGCTCCAACTACCTTTTCTAACACATGTTCCATTTTGGGCAGCAGATAGTTGTCCTTGAGAGATGAATTATTTAAGTTTTGGAAATCCACACACAGTCTGATTTCCCCACTCTTTTTCTTGACTGGGACCAGGTTTGCCACCCAGTCTGAATATCTCAAAGGTACGATTATTTTCACGTCTAACAGTTTCTTAACTTCTTTTTAGATTACAGGTAACAAAATGGGGTTGATCTGTCTAAGTTTTTTCCTAAATGGTTTGACCCTAGGCTTCAAAGGTATCTTGTGATCGATTATGGAAGTGTCATATGTTCTTAACTCATCATAAGACTAGGAGAAAACATCCTTATACTGTCTGAGTAGGTCTTTATACTTACTTTTTATTTCGGGAGGAAGGAACTTGGATATTTTTACTATCCTGGATTCTGCTTCAGTTCCTATATCACAATCCTCCACTTCTTCTATTTGCGGTTGTAAAGTGGACTTTACGGGTACGTCGTTCTGATCAAAAATTATTTCTAAAGGAATCAATCCTTTTAGAATCTGGTTGTTTTTAAGGACCAACATACGATGATCTGCAATTTTTTCTCGGAAAGCTTTAGGATCTTCCCCTTCTTGCATGATCCATATCGGGTCATTTTGATTTTCCTGGTCTACATGTGTTTCAGAGAATTCACCCACTGCTTCAAGAAATTTCTTAATTTGTTCATCATCCTCAAAGACCTGCCAGTGTTGGATATTGTCTGGTATAGATGGTTTGTGTCTGATTTCAATGTGATACTTCAATTTGAAAGTCGTGGGAGGAGAGAAGGTTGAAGCTGCTTTAGCCAATGCGTCAACATGTAAATTCTCTGCGYGTGGGATGAAATGGACATTTACGGATGAGAAAAAAAATTCCATGAGATCCTAGGCACAATTCCTATATGATCTTAATCTGGGATGCTTGGCTTGGTAYTGTTGATTTATCTGTTTGACTATTAACTCTGCATCTCCATATACCTCTAAGTTATTTATTTTTATCTTTTTAGCAGCTTCTAATCCTAAGACCAGCGCTTCGTACTCACTTACGTTGTTAGTATAATCAATATCCCAYTGCAATCGGTAGGAAAAAGGAACAAYGAATTTACCTTCGGGAGCCACTAAAATCACTCCTGCACCGGCCCCTTCAGAAGATGAGGCACCGTCAAAATACATTTTCCAGACACCRGTGCTACATAGATCCTCTATCATGTAACTTGACTCTTCATGCTCTATATCGTTTTCCTCCGGAMAACCATCTAAACCATCATCAAAAGACAAGATACAATTTCCCAGATCTTGATCCGCAATGTAAATAGGGAAATTGTTTGGGTTTTGAGGATCGCTCACTGTATATGATAATCTTGTTTCTCTGTACAACCGAGTAAATTGGCYGCCAAACAAAGGAATTGTGYTGAACATCATATCCAATTGAAGGGAACCCCCCAGCTTGGCTCCCCATGACCTAGACAATAGTAAGTCATACTTAGGGGGAATATTTGCAATAACCACATCCATCAGGATACTCTTAACCGGGACCTGTGCCAGGGTAACTACTAAGTCCTTAATCATTCCCATACACTTAACCCTTCTCGAGTCAAAAGAGTAAAGGTCTCCATAAGGCCTAGTGATCTGAAGACCCAATTTTTCCATGATAATCTTAGGCATAGCGTTATGGGAGGCTCTGGAGTCTAACATGCAATTATGTAGCAATTGATCATACACATTCAATGTGATATAAAAGGGAGCAATGGTGTCTTTGGCCCCTTCAAAATTGGGACCAAAAGTGATGTTAGGTTTGTCATCTTCCAAGTTTAAAACATCAGACTAGCTTTCTAGCTCAGAGACACCCATCGCTTTGGTAATTTGCTTCCGATAAATGAGGTTTTTTGCTAATTCTACCAAAGGGATTGGTATCTTAATTTTATTTATCTCATTCTCAAAACTGAAAGCTCTGCTCACCTTGTCTGTTTCTTTGGTTGAGACTTTTGAATCCTTCCTTTCTGACTTATTCTTCTGGACCACTTTATTACTCATGGTCCTGGTTGAAGACGTAATTTTATTTTTTGTTTTGGTTCCTTGTGCTTGGGTCTCAACCTTTCCCGCTTCGGACCCTTGTGTGCTTAATACTTTCACTTTGTTGTTGGGTAATAAGGTCTCTTCTGGAGTAGGCTCATAAGATTGACCTCTTTGGAGGTTTTTCTTGGGTTGAGCAGTTGAGATGGGCTTACTCTTAGATCTTAAGTTGTACTTAGGTTGAATCTCAGCCATCATCATCTCAGTTTCTTGTTGAGATTCACAAGGGTTAGCATGATCACTTTATTCATCCTTATTCGACGATTGTTGAGTGCTTAGAGATTTCTCATAATCTTCCCGAGTCAGATATGGTTGTGTGCAGTCATCACCGAAGTTCGTGACATCATTATCCGAATCTTCGAAGTCTTGAAAATCGTTCGCTCCTATAAAAATTTTGTTCTTTAAGGGAGCTTGTATTTTTTGATCTTTGTTTTTTATTTGTCTTTATTGGTTCGGGGGGTTGGGGTTCCTCTTGAAATCCTTTTTGGGGAAAGAATCAGCTTTGGCCTATTCGAGCTCCATTCTGGATATTTTATTTGACAGTTCTTTAATTACTCTGGCCATATATTCTACCCTGTCATATGTGGATCTATTAGACCCTGACGGACCAGCTTGTTCTCTAAAGCATTTAGTTTCTCGGTTTCCCGTTTCTAATTTATCTTTAAGCTTACCCGAAGCCATCATATTAGACTCTATTTATACCACATCGTCCTGCATTCGGTTTAGGGTGTCTCCCCTTCTTTCTCGCAAAAGGAGTGCAAAATCTAGTTTGAAAGCTCCGGCGAAAGTCCCTTTGGCCGCGGGTTGGGACGGTTTAACCTCGGTTGGGATTTTGTTATACAGTTTGTTGAATCTTTGAATAAATTCCATGACTGTTTCTGAATTCTTTTTTCTTAAAGACCCAAATTCAGTTAAATAATATAGATGGTCTTTTCTCTCGCCCCATTGTCTGAGGAAAGCATCTTCCAAAGTGTCATAAGACAAGATAGATGCTGCAGGTAGGCCCTGAAACGAAGTTTGGACCTGGTGTTTGAAGGTTTGGACAAGAAGTATTGAATATACGTCCTCATGTTTCATACCTAGGATATCTACGAATTGATCAAAGAAATTAATATGTTCGACCGCGGTCAGATCTCCTTCCTTGGTGAATTTTGGTAAATGTTTTAGGGGATCCTCCCCCTCCTCCTCCGATAAACCCTCCACCTCCTCCTATAAACCCTCCACCTCCTCCTCCGGCGGCTGCCATCGTTATTTGTGGAAATTTGTAAAGGGGGTTTCATAAAATTAAAAGTGAATCTTTATTTTCTTCGCGAAGAGGAAAATCCAATGAGGAAAGATAAGGAATGTGAGGACTCGGTTCCTCGGACTTGCAAGAGACGAAATCAGGAGAACCGACGGGTGTGGAAACTGAATGTGTAACACACTCTTAAGAATTTGGTGAGGTCGGGAAATTTAACCGAAGGAAAGATGGTATGTCAACTACCGATGAACTTTCAAGAGGGCCCTTTCCTTTATGCACTAAGGGGATTGTCGGATGAATCTCACTCCTAACTTTGGAGCAGTTTGGCATTAAAACTTTAGTATCAAAGAGAGGACTGAGTGAAGTTGAGGGTTCATAAGAAATCTTAGTCTTCAGTTGTGGGGTTTTAAGTTTGTAAACTGCAGCGGTTGGATTAAGAGAGCCTCTCGCCTTTAGAATCTTCTCAGGATCGGTAACGAGAGTAATCTGCTTACCATCCGAGTTTTGTCTGGTATTCCTTCGACCGGATGCTAGTTTATTATTTGTGGAGACTCCAAGTGAAATATTGGAAAGCCTTAAAAGGTGTCTACTCTTTGGTCACTATAAAAGGGTAACACTTTCAACGAAAAACAAATGTCATTTTCCCAGGGAAAAATATTTCGTAACTTCGGTCCCTGGCAACGGCGCCAGAAAGATGTTGTTCAAGAGTCTGTACTTAAGGCTTAGAAGTACAGTGTCTAGGCATCCGAAAGTGGGTAAAGGGTGGAGAAGAGAGAAACGTCAACCTTCAGCAAAGGAAACTAAGGGAGATTTCTATGTTGGTGTTGTCTAGCTGCCAACTATTCCTGGATGGTGATATCCTATTCAATCGTTGTCCATGAACATTTGAGTTCAACCCAGGTAGTAGTTGTTTTAAGAATAGTATCGAAAAGGTTTAAGGCAATGTGCGTTTGATTTGATAATTCAGGTTCGATATTAGGCTGTGTTGGTACAAGGACAATCATGGAGGAACAGTAAAATAAGAAAGACTTCAAAGAGAAATTAAGTGTTGTCTCAACTTGGTCGTGTAAAAGAGAATTTACGGTTTCAGAAATGATCGAGGTGAAAATCAAAGGCTCTTTCCCGTAACTGAGTTATATCTTAATAAAATGTATGAGGTGGGAGAAAAACATTTAGTTTTCTATGATGTAAGGCTCCTATCAAGGGAGAATCTCACGTATAAACAGGAGAGGAAAACTGTAAGAAAATAACCTGATGTAGTATAAAATATGTATAGAATTATGAAAGTGTTGACTGATCTTACACCTACTGATAGTTGGTACAGAGGAAAAACAGTAAACAATTATAGAAAACCAAAATTCATTCGCTATAGTAGTAGTCGTACTAAATTATAATGAAGAATTCATCAGTTATGAATATGAAATGAAATGAAATATGAGATACAAGGAAACAAACTCATAACACAGTCGTGATGGAATTGAGAATCTTCAGATTTTCTTTGTATTAACTCTCAAAATGTAAAAACTCTGTTACAATCGACACAAAAAGGTCTAGCCCTTTTTTTTTCTTTCTCTGGTGTATTTATACAGTTTTATAAATAAGATAGAATCTCAATCATTAAAAAAATTCGGTTATGATAGGGAGGAGAGCAACCGCTCCATTTCTTCTTCTCTGTCTTCACTTGGTGCCAGACGTTTGTCCTCGCGCGTGCTCGATACAGGTGACAAATCTTTCAACCAACTCAGATATCAGCCTCGACGGTTTTTCTTGATAGCTGGCTTCAAAAAAGTAACATTCTCGGGCTAACTGCGACAACCTGTCTTCCATCTGTCCATCTATGATGTCGATAGCGCATAATTGCACGCTTGGTTTAATCATACATTTGTCTATTTGGACTATGTCCACCATAGTCACTTGGGAGATCTCGACCGAATCTCTTTCCTCTTTTTCCTTTAGATAAAGCAAGATTTTTTCCATATTCATTTGCATCAACACCTCGGCATTACCTCTGCTATCAATTCCTAGCAGATCGCCATCTATAGAACTAAAGGCCTCTTCTAAGGAATTCGTTACCCTTTTGGCTTGCAGCTTGCCTTTCGTGATGTTGTGCTCCCATTATTTTAATAGAATGTTTCCCCTGGTCTGCTCCTAAATGGTGAACCTGGGAGTACCTCCCGAACCCCTGTTGTTTGTGGCTATCACAGCCTCTTGGAAGGCGACCCGTGCTGCTCCAGCTTCCCTTTCTCTAGCAGATAAGTTCTCTGAAACCTGGTTAACTAGCAAACAGCTGTCCCAGATCGCTTCTACCTTGGCGAGTAAATTTCATTGGGCCGAAGAGACTCTACTCCGAATCTCCATCGCCTAGGATTTGAACATCCCGATGTTTATCATTCTGCTCTCGGCGATCTCCACCCTAGCCTGTAGTTTTTCGATCAAATCCCTTTGTTGGCTCGCTTGCATCTGACCATCCCGGACCACCATCTGTGCTTTCTCGAGCTTAGTCTTGAGTAGCTCTATCTCATTTTTATCGTCCAAACTAGCCTGCTCTATTCCTACGCTCGCCTGTTCTTTGGCAGTCTCTGTTGTTGTGGCTAGTCTGGTTTCAAGGGTCTTGATGAGGCGATTTTTTCGTTTAAGCTGGTTTTTTAAAAGTCTGACTGAAAATTGATTCACCGAGGCATATGCTCCTAATGTCCCTGCTATTTCAGTCGCGAATTGTTCATTCTTCTTATCTTTTCCATCAGTTATAACTTTGTATTTCTTCGTTGTTGACTCTCCTTCCTGATAAAATTCCCTTTTTACCACTGCCTTTCTCTTCTTATCGAAGAAAAACTCATTCGGAGGGAGTTATTCTACCCTTATAGGCCTCAACTCTTCATTGAAGATCCATCCTGCATCAATATTTCCCTGAGTCGACTACAAGGGAGTAACTGATGTGATAGGTTCCTCGACCTACTTTGTTGATTTTCCCAGAGTAGTAATCGGACTCTGCTTCTTCGGAGAGTCGAGAGTCTTTATTTCTGCTTTCAGACTCTTGGTTTGCTCTCCCTCATCCTGGTGTTTTTCTTGATCAGGGTTCGCATCCTTAGAGCCTTCGGCATCCTTTTGTTTGACCTCTGCCATAGCTGGACTCTCGCCTCGCAACACTACGGGAAGAAAACTACGTCGATGTTCTTGGAACTTCAGAACATCATCTCTCTCCTCGGGTGCCAAGGTTTGTATCCGAGCTAGAATCTCGGCATAGGACCTTGCACCTCAGAAAATGTCATCCGAGGGTGAATTCTCGTGCTCAAATCTCTTGAGCCCGCAAGTGGCCAAATGATTGCTCACGACCCTTTGTGGATCATGCTTCTTGTATTCAATGAGGACCAAATTTAGGTCTTCAAGGGCTACTGCCTCCGCTTTGGCATGCCCAGAATCTAATAAAGAATAAGAATTTAAATGAACAGGAAGAGGTGGCCATACCTTCTTTGAGTATCCCTTAAGCTCTTTGCTTATACCACCGATTAATGTTTTCCTAGAAACCTCATGACAAGCCAACTTGTCGGGAATGAACAATGGAAATGCATGCGGGGGAACCAAAGCCCTGAAAACTCTAAGATATGAAAATTCAGCTTCTGCATACCATTTGTCTATGCTACTCAGTTTTTTCACTATACTGTCTAATATCCTGGGTAGCATGTGACCGAAAATAGTGACATGCAGAGGCACCATCACCCAGTTGAAGATTTCGTATACGAAATTTGCCGCTTTGTTTTCCCATAATTTTGAATGATAGACGTGTATGGGCTCGTCTTCTATTGGATTCCAACTCCATCTCATTAAGGGAAATGGTGTCAAAAAACAAACAACGTCCATAATGTATGCAGACATGAAGAATGAAGACGCCTTTCCACTCTCTTTCTACGCCCGATACTCTGTGACACGAATAGTCAAGCTATTGGACAACATTTTCGCCCAGTTGAAGGAACTACATTCGGTGACCCAAAACATTAGAGGCACCCATGGAAGAAAAAAATATGAGGTGTCCTCTTTCCCGTATAATATGCATGTCATCATAGCCACATACTTGTATTGCGGTTCTAAGGAGGCTATTGAATATATGTTGTGGCTGTCGGCCTTTAAGTTCGCGGTGTGCGAAACCTAATATTTTATTAAGATGGACATGGTTTTATCATACTGTATACATAACTTCTCTTTGAACTCATCCAAGAATTCGACGCCATATGTATAGTCGGACGTTGCGGGCAGCTTATACATGGCTTGCAGATGTTCATGCCTGAAAGTCCCAATGGTGACCTTCTGCTCATTCTTGATGGTTCTGGTTCGTATGTCCACATGGTCTAATGCCCATCGGACCATGTCATAATATGGAAGCAATCATGGCCTGGCTGCTACTTTGTGCATTCTGCATTGGATGATGATCTTATACTTGGTGGTTATATCATCTTTTTCATTGTCGCTGGAGTCATCGGAATAATCTACCAATTCAGGCTGCAGAACATCTGAAATGAATGACCAATTCAGGACAGAGTCAATACTTCGAGGCAAAGTATCAGCAACGTTGTTCGAGCCTTGTCCCAAAACCTCAACACTGGCTTTGGATGCTTTTCGTGGAGCCATGGCTAGAGATTGTGTTTTAGCTCTTCTACGATAGAAATATGTATACATACAGAAGTCAACTTGCTCAGAGATATTGTGCTCTGTGTAATATGAAAATTCATTTGTTATAGTGAACCACAGCTCTTATATATATTCAAAAACTCGGTACCTTTCAGAACAAGTGTGTCAAATCATGTTTATAAATCAATTTTGCCATAAAAATTCGATCTTATATTCATCGATTTGCCCTATTTCCTCATTAATTTCATAAAGTTTGGCGGTTTAAAATGTTAGTTGGCGTATGGAAAGAATAAGGTTACCTCGTAAATCGTGCAAGCATCGAAACACGGGATATGTATTGATTTAGCTTAATTAATCTGGTTTTACCAATGTTAATCATTATTTCGGTACTCGTTATATCGGGGATTTTACTTTAACACTTTGAACCTCTAACACCCAAGACTGCGATGATCGATTTTGGTTAATTAAAACGTAATCGTGATTAGGGGCTCAATTAATTTCATAATTATTATATTCGCCATATCGCGACTCGGAGCTTCGAAAATAAGTTTTCGGGAGGTTTGCATGTCGAGCTGCGAAACCACGAGATCACAATAATACGACTTAATAAAAAGGGAAGATAAACTCGGATTTAGTGATTAACTAATTACATTTATATCCTTATTGTGACTTCGCGAGTCGGGGCTGAGATGTGTAACTTTTAAAAAAGAAAACGTCGAGTGGTGAATTGCCGACAAAATTTTTACCATAGTTTAGCTTTTACTTTTAACCTTGACACGGGTTACTAAAATAAGGATCTCGTGTTCTTGGTTATCGGGGATACGATGATAAATTTTTGGATTTGGTGAACACCGAGGTGCAAAAACCCGATGACGCTTAATCATGGTTTAGGGAAAACTTTACTCTCATTAATGCCCTGGGTGAAAAAATAAAGCGATTTCGTCGTTTCGTAGCTCAGGACGTGTGAACTACATGACTTATAGTATCTGACCTACGGGATCCCGAGGTAGAACAAAAGAGGAAACATTTTTATGAAAGGTTGGACTCATATCGAGAGTACAATAATCATCGTTTCTTGCGTGATAAAGCTTCAGAGATCTTGAAACCACAGAGGGAAAATACGAAAACCATCTTTCGATTTCGAGCATTAAGAATGAAATTTTTGACGGGCTAGAAAAACAAGGGTGGCTCCAACACAAGGTAGCAAAGAAAGATAAGAAAAAGGTTGAAGCATAAATCAGTAGTCATGAGGAGTCAGAAGGTGATGTGGAAGAAGCAAATTTTGTTAAAAATATGAAAAGAGGTGTTGGTAAGTATAAAGGTAAGCTTCCTCTAAAATGCTTTGGTTGTGGTAGAATAGGATATTTTTCATCTAAGTGTCCTTACAATAAGCATATTGATAATGAAGAAGACAGTGATAGAAAACCTAAGGAATTCAAGAATAGACATAAGAAGTTTTTTCAAAGAAAAACTTACAAAAATAAAATCCTGTGTATAAAAGATGATAGTGATATTTCAGAATCTGGTGAGAGTGATGACAGTTCAGATGTACAAATTTTTATGGCTATGGAAAAACAGGATGATCAGTATGGTGAAGAAGAAGAAGGTGGAGTTGATCTAGAAGCTGAACTGGTAAGTGCTTTAAGTGAATTAA
>ML809037.1:34931-58776 GCA_009831015.1 Picea engelmannii
CTGATACCAATTGTTGGACAACTGAGGGGGGGGGGGGTTAATCAGTTGTTACCGAGCTTAAACAATTATACTTATTTTAAGTTCATTACAAAACTCTCAACGATGATCACAATAATGCAGGGAAGTAAGCTATAAAACATTCAAGATCATTCACACATATGAGATACACAGAGACAAATATTTCCTGAGGAAACCCATAAAGGGTAAAAACCTCTTCTTCTTTATATGATAAGTAATCTTTACATTTTGTACATTATCATACTTATGATCACCAACTCATAATGAGGCTACAACCTCTATTTTGCAAGTTGCTACTGTCTGAGAGAACCAACTCTCTGGATTCTCTAACACCCACTAGAAGGAAGCATCGACTCCCTAGTTTCTCTAGAACCCACTAGAGGGAAGCACCAACTCCCTAAGAGTTCCAACACCAACTGGATGGAAGCACCAACTTCCTAAGAGTTCTAGCACCAACTAGATGGAAGCACCAAATTCTAGTTACACAGGCATCGACCTGTATATTAGAGAACCAATGTTCTCCCTTGCACCACCCTACCACCCTAGTTTCTCTGGCTGCAACCAGATGGAAGCTACAACTCCCTGTGTTCAAGCACCCACTTGAACCTCTGAGGACAATAGTCATCCCTAGCACCTCCCTACCACCTTGAAATATCAATTATTGCTACTAAAACTTATTACAGTGATATAATGTTCATTAATGGCTTACCAGTCCCATCACTGTTCTGCTACACTGCCCTACTCTGTCTTCTTCACTGTCTTCCTGCACACATGCCTTGCGCTTTCTGTTCTTCTGCCTTTTATGCTCTGTGCACCATGTCCATTCAATGCACCATTCCTCTTCTGTGTATTTTAGCTACTGCACACTACCTCCTTCTACACGCCTGAATCACTCTCAACAACGACACTCATCTCTTCTTTGTTCTACATTATTATAGTCTTTGTGCACCTTGTGCATACTATATGCACAATACTTCTAGATCCTCAACATTTCTATGTTGAAGTGTTTCGACATTTCTGTGTTGAAGTGTTTCGACACTCCAAGTCATGAACCCCAAATTTTTTGGCATTTCACATTTCACAACTTCAGGACTCCTGTGATGAAGAGTCTGGAATATTCATGTTGCGATCGCCGAAACTCCTAAATCGAGTCAGATCAATGTTCCACAATCTTGATGGTTCAACGGTCCATATCTTTTCATGATTTCGCATATCGTGAGTTCTTTCCATCAGTTGCTTCCTTGAATCATCCAACTCTCGGTATCTGAAACTTCAAAATGGAGTCAGATCAACGGTCCATGATCTCCCTTTGATCAACGACTCATATTAAATCATGGTTTTGCATTTCACAATTTCGAGAGGTTAGAAAACCTCCTTCCTTTGACTTTCCAGTCAAAGAAATGTTGATATGTGACCACGTTTCCTTCCCGAAGATGGACAATCCTCCTACTTTTAGGATTTTGTAAGCCCACTTCTTGTAGCACTTTAAAGAACGTACAGGTTCTCCTGGATCCAATGATGGTCGGACCCTACACTCATATCTAACACCTGAGATCTGTCCTCCATCTTTGTGCTCCTCCTGTCTGGATTTAGATCTGACGGTCATCAGGAATTCTGAATGGGATACAACGATTACTATTGCTCTTCATTGTTACGCTTCTGATCTTTCCATGCCATCATCACTGTTGATCTTCCTTGCCTTCCTATTTTCCATTGTTTTCTCCCAACTGTAAACCTACCAACGTCACTACTATTCTTTCCTGTAACCATACCTTCGTCATTGTTGTTCTTGACATCAATAACTATAAGCATGCCTTCGTTGCTGTTGTTCTTGCTTGTAGACATGCCATCGTTGTTGCTGTTCTTGCCATCAATGACATGCATGCTCTTCTTGTAAACATGCCAACACTATTCTTGCATAGGGGGAAAACCCAGGAATACCTTCTCCCCAAGGACCTTGGAATCCTTGGCAAGGATCAACTTCCTCATCATGGATGCCGACAGGGGGCAACCCCTTCCAAAATCATTGGAACCCCAGACAAGGTTCAACACCTATGCCCATCGGGTCGGTAGGGGGCATCCCCTCTCAAAATCCTTGGACTGCAATGCAAGCCCAACCTCCTTTGTCCTTCTATAGAATTTAGCTGACGATGCCTCAACAAGCGCAAAATCCGTACGCTAGTCCTGGACAAGGTTTTTACCATAATCTTGGCTAGCAGCCAAACTTTTCCTGGCAACCTGGTGCTAGTGAAAATCCAGTCTGCTTTTTCCATGGTCATAATCAACAGCCAAAACTACCATTCCTGGCAACTTTTCATTTTCCTGACTTAACGAGGCTATTGAATGACCCCATCTGTCATGATCCGTGTTGGCCTCCTATGCCGACCAAGTTTCCTTAGGAAATTCCCAAGTTCGAAGCCAAAACTAACAAATATCCAGGTGATCATGTGACTACTTTTCATCTCTGGTGCTCATCTAACTCATTGAAAGACGAATCTGTTCAGTTGCACTTGTTTCAACGCACTCTCATAGGGAGTGATGAGAAATGGTACATTGAGCTCGACCACTCAAGATACTCTTCCTTCGACTAATTGGCAATGTATTTCTTAAACCATTTCCAATTACCTGTGAGATACGATGCCGACACCAAATTGCTGGCCAACTTTGAGCAGACCAAGGTGGTCCATATCTCCAATCACATCTGAGAATGGAGACACCAGAAGAGTTTGATAAAATTACCAGTCCCACCAGAATTTTTGCTGGAGTGGTTTCTTAAGCCTTTGGTACCCCAGTTATCCAAGGATGTAGTGACGTCGGGAGTCTTTTCTGAAGAATACGAGATAATGAGAGATCAACAACTTGAGCTGATTTACTCGCAATCTGGCTTACTTTATGAAATCTTTTCAGATGCACCTAGGTCAATTCTTGACAAAACCAGATAGAGAGTTGGACCGCATGCTGATGGTATTTTCGGTTCAACACAATCTAAGACCGCTGATCCACTATCAAAAAAATTGCAACAATTTTCAATACAACAGACAACAGCCAACCAGACCACAGGTCCAACTGCTCCCCCTACCCAAATGTTAGATGTACATAATGTACAATCGATGAACCCAAAGGCCAACCGACAGCCCAAGGGGAAGAAGAAACAATGAAAGAAGGGTAAGGGGGATAAGAAACCTACCAATAATGTTGGTGGGGGAAACACTAAAAAGAAGAAGTCGAAGTATTTGTGTAATTTGTGCATGGAAGACCACCTAACTTATCAGTGCCCTCAACTCATGGAGGCCCAAAATTTATTGGCACAACAACAAGCTACCGTGTTAACGAACCCATTCCAACATGGGAAAAATTTAACTCAAGCCTTGGTAAGCACGGAAGGGGGCAGTCAAGGACCTCCTTTGTCTTCGAGCAATCCTTCGTCTGTGAATGTGTACATGATGAAAGGTGATGCATACATATCAACTAGAGCGCATGATTACAGAATGCCTAGATCCTCTGAGAAGAGTAAAGAAGTTGATATTCCCCCTCTTCCTCTCCAGATTGAGAAGGCATTGGGTGAAAAAATGACACACATCCCAAAAGGTGCATTCAAGAAAACTTCTCACAACCCAAACGCAAGGGCCACCCAGAACTACTCTGTGGTAGAGGATTTGTCACAAACCCCTTCTGCGATGTCTACTTTGGAAGTCCTCTAGATTTTCCCTTCCCAGAGAAAGGCTCTGTTAGCTGCTTTAGGATCTACTGAGACTTTTTATCTGGGCATGATCATTTTTGATATGACCGACTTAAAACCTCGTCTCCCTTACCACATTGTGTTTCAGATAGTAGTGGCTTCTACCATGAAAATTTTTACACGAAACATTTTCTGCACAGTGGTTGATGAGGGTGCCTCGACATGCGTAATTTCTTTGGCATGTTGGAAGGCCATAGGCCAGCCCATTTTGTCTCCATCACCAACTCTTCTTACCACTTTCGACGGTTGTTCTTTCCGACCACATGGAATCATTCCCTCTTTCCTCGTGCAGTTCAGGGGGAAAACCGTGTGCGTCGAAATTGAAGTAGTCAATGCTCAGCTCGACTATAATATTTTGTTAGGAAGGAGTTGGACTTATGCTATGCAAGCAGTGGTTGCTACTATTTTCCGGTCTTGTTGTTTCTACACAAGGACCGGATAGTGACCATTGATCAGTTGTCTTTCTCCCGTCCCGACCCTTCATCGGGGGCATCCACAGTCCTGATGATTGACAACCCTCAACCCAACATCGTCAATATAGGGGTTGGTTTGTGCCCACCTTTGATGGGTACTTTCGATTACCCGCCCCCTACCGACGATATTAAGTTCGTATCAAACCAACCTAAGGTTGATATTTTTCAAGTTTGGTCGTTTTGTATGACTTACTTTCATGATCTGTGGACTCTTCCTTCCCCATCAAGAATGATGGAAGGGATAGGGCATCATGGCATGTCCATACCCTTGTCCGTGACAGAAGTTGTGTACTCTATTGTCCAACAAACTTCCATTGACCCCGATCCAACTCCCGCGCAAGAGTTAGATCTGATTTCAGAGCCTACTTGGGCTCAAGGTTCCCTTGCCGATATCGATTCTTTAGACTTAGTCCTTCCCTCCGAAGAAGCAATCATAGATGCAATGACTAGTTTGGACAAACCCTGGGATGATATCCATCACAGATCTTACTTCCTCCCAGAGTTAAGAATAATTGAAGCAGGAGAATTCACTTTGACTATGAATGGATATTGGTCTTGTCCTATCAATCCCTTGGCTACACATACAGTTTATGCTGAGGTTAATATGGAAGCCATCACTGAAATGATACCTATTGATATCTCCAGAACCCCTGGCATCATAGAGAATTTCCTCGTTGGAGCTGATTTCTCCCCCGAAGAGATTCAAATCTACACGGATTTATTTAACGAATTCCATGACGTTTTTTCTTGGTCTTATGAGGAAATTCCAGGCATCAATCCAAGAATTGTCGAACATAAAATCATGACTTATCCTAATTCTAAGATGGTCCAACAGAAGCTTCATCCAATCAATCCTAGGAAAGAAGAAGCTATCAAAGATGAAGTAGAGAAACTGCTTAAGGCAGGTTTTATCTACCCCGTTCACTTGACTCAATGGGTGTCAAACCCCATTCCAGTAGATAAGAACACATGGTACGATTTGTGTTTGTACGGACTTCCATGATTTGAACAAGGCTTGTCCAAAGGATAATTTCCCCACACCATTTATTGACCAGATAGTCAATGGATGCATAGGATGCGAGGCCTTTTCTTTCATGGATGGTTTTTCAGGCTACAATCAGATACAGGTCAAACCTGAAGACCAACACAAAACCACTTTCATTTGTCCATGGGGTACATTCGCTTATCGGAAAATGCCTTTTGGTCTAAAAAATGTTGGAGCTACCTTTCAACGGTCCATGTCTTTCGCTTTCCACGATCTCAAACATATAGTTGAGGCTTACCTTGATGACTTAGCATCATGATCTCGTAAGAGAGTTTATCATCCTACACACCTCAGACTCATCTTTGAGCGATGTTTCTACTACCAGATTCACTTGAATCCAAACAAGTGCAGTTTCTACATTATGCCAGGTCATTTGCTAGGTTTCATAGTTTTGACAATGGGGATCATGGTAGATCCTCTCAAGGTTGAGGCAATAGTGCAATTGCCTCCCCCGTGCATGATCCTTCAACTTCAGAGTTTGCAGGGAAAGCAAACTTCTCACGGTGTTTCATTGCAAACTATGCTGAGATCATAAAGGGATTTATGCGTTTACTCAAGAAGGACATCCCTTTTCATTGGGATGAAGCTGCTCAACGCTCATTTGATTCTTTGAAATGTGCCCTCACGTCTTCCCCTCTGCTTCCGCCACCCAATTATAATAAATACTTCTTCTTGTACTTGGCTACAGTAGATTCGAACATCGGTATGGTCTTGGTTCAGGAGGATGATGTGCTTTCTGAGTATGTAATCTATTATCTGAGCCGAGGCCTAGTTTGACCAGAACTTAATTATTACCATGCTGAAAAACTTGCGTTGGCAACAATTCATGTTGTCCAATGGTTCCTTCATTATATCTTGTTTCGCAAGACCACCATCATTTCCATTGTGAATCCATTTCAAGACATATTGACACGACGAATAATTGGCAGAAACATTAGTAGATGGATAGTTGTCCTCCAAGAATTTGAATTATATTTTGTTTCGGCAAAATCCAAAAAGTCATTGGTCTTTGTGGAACTCATATCAAAACTTACGGTCGAGTCAGGTGATGTTATGCCCAAAGAGTCGCCTATTAAAGGAGACATGTTTTCAATCGTGTATTCAGACCCTTGGTATGGAGATATACTTATCTATCTGCAGACTTTGAAGTTACCCGCCTCTTCTTCTCGCGATGAGCATCGCCATAGACGCCATTAGGCCAAGAACTATATTATACTTGAAGACACATTGTATCGTCGAGGCATACATTCCATCCTTCGTCGATGTCTCACTCATGAAGAAGCATAAATCGTCCTTAACGTTTGCCACACTAGAGCATGTGGCAACCATATGTCTGGGTTGGCAACAACCCAAATATCTTACATGCCAGTTACTTCTGGCCGACATTAATCAAATATTGTGTTGAATTGGTCGAGAAGTGCCACCCATGTCAAATCTTCTCTCAGAAGATGAGGGCACGCCCTGCTCCTATGTTTCCCTTCATTACCATTGGTCCTTTCACCAAGTGGGGAATTGATTACACTACATGCAACCCCCCTTCAGCAAGGGGGCACCATTATATCATCGTAGTAGTAGACTACCTTACAAAGTGGGTTGAATCTATGCCAACGTTCAAGGATGATGGAGAGACAACAAATCTCTTTTTTTTCAACCATATTATAGCAAGTTTTGACGTCTCAAGAGAGATTGTCACTGACCATGGAAGTCACTTGCAGAAGAAAATGATGACTTGGTTAAAATCAAAGCTTGGGTTGAGGCAAGGACATTTGTCACCTTAATACCCTCAAGCAAATGGTCAGGTGGAAGCTGTGAATAAATCCCTCAAGACTATTTTACAACGAACGATCAATTCAACCAAATCAAATTGGCATTTGATGTTGTACTCTGCATTATGGGCCTACCGAACATCTATTAAGACTGCAACTGGTTTCTCACATTTTCAACTCGTTTACAGGCTGGAAGTAGTTTTACCCATAGAATGTCAGATCCCCTCTTTAAAATTGGTAGTATAGTTATTGCCAGACACTTCACCGCTTGAAGAGCGATTATTACATATCGAACAACTCGATGACCATCGTCGAGACACAGCCTTGGCCAACGAGGCTCACAAATAGAAAGTTAAGTGTCAGTATGATCGGTCCGTTCGCCCTCAAATTTTCTCTGAAGGAAACCTTGTCCTAGTATATGACCAAGATAAGGATCCCCTAAGCATAGGCAAGTTCAAACTCATGTGGTTCAGACCGTTCATTGTTAAAGAGGTTCTTAAAAAAGGCGCTTATCATCTGTTTGACTTTGAGGGAAACTCTTTGGTTGAGCCCAGAAATGGGCTCTACCTCAAGAAGTATTACTCGTAGGTGGGTCGCCTTCAGTGACTTATTGTAACATATGTATAGTTTCTATACATTTTGTTTTGATTACTTTTTGTCTTTTACGTTATGAAAATGTCATTTTTGATGATCTTCTTTTCACTGTGGAAGATGTCAAGTGAATCAAAGATTTTTGTGGGGTTTACGGATGGTGCTAGTTGACACACTCGGAGGATTGCTTCCGCATCTTGGGTGATTTTTACACCTCAAGGCCAGTTGCTATCCTTAGGAGGTATCTGTTTAGGTAATGCTACAAATATCGTTGCCGAATACAACACATTCATAGAGTTGCTTCATGACACTTTGTCGCTTGGTATCTCTTGCCTCCGGGTCTACTTAGATGCTCAATTGGTTTTGTCTCAATTAAATGGTGTTTACTGCATTTATGACCCTACCCTACACCGACGGTTCCTTAGGGTACGTCTCTTAGAACGAAGTTTTGATTATATTACTTACATTCATGTTCCTAGGAGACTAAATCACATTACTGATACTCTAGCTACTCATATATTAGATTGGCATTTTGCACACATGTAAAAATAAAAAACACACACGCACATGTAAATACATTTGTAGCATAATCCTTAAAGCATTAAAAGACAAAAAAGAGCCATATATATATATATGACAAAAAAGTATTAGAGTACAGTGTGGGTGCGAACGCCTAAAAAATATACACAGTAGGAGTCACGGGGCTTATGCCCTAAAAAATGTACAAAAGTGCTCACGACACATTAAAAATCCAACCTAGCTAAGGGTGGGGCCTGTTGGCCCAGCCGTAGTGTACAACCGCATTTTCCAAACATCGAAAAAATTGGACCCAAGTCCATGGCACCCCAACTACGTGAGGCTGCATAGAGGGTGGCATATCCTCAATCTCTCCCATAGGCACAGCAAGAGTAAGAGCGGTAAGTTTCCGCTCTACCTGCCTCAAAACCCTCTCAGCCTCCCCAGGTTTATGCCCCCTACTGCTCCTGCAGGTCTGGCGGCTCTAGCTGCTCTCGCCTCTGGACAAGGGTGTCGTCTAGTCCTCACAAAATTAGCTGGATGCACTGGTCCCTTGTCTACACATAACAAACAAATCATTGTCAGATACTCTGGTACACACAAAAAAAATGATATATATAAAAGAAAATAAAATAAAAACTATGAAAATTAAAAACTTACCCAACTCTCCTCACACTGCTCCAGGAGGAACAACCATATCCGGGTCTTTGGAAAAATTGATACCAACGTATGGGTAGTCTTCTATCGCTGGAATCTGGCGAGACCACCAGTCGAAGAACTTCTCATCAAAGGCCTCCACGGTCCTTCCACCACCTTGTCGCGGAAACAATGTCTCCCATATACATATGGATAGGAATGTGGCTATGTGCCCTCATACTATCTCTCGAGGGCTAATACTGGGCACCCTCTCGAAGAAGAATGCACAAAGTATGGTCCCAAACCCAAAGTTTCTGTGCCTCCACATGTGGCACTTAGTCAACTACCTTTTCATGCAGTCAAGTAATGTCGTGCTCCAATCAAACACGTGTGCATTCAAGCACTGCACTGCACAATGCATGTGCACCTGGGATGCTTGGTGAAGTGCAGTGGATCTAGGGATCTGCTCAATCAATAGTACTATCAATTTTAGTGATAGGTTAGATATCTTATTGATCATCACCTGTGTGCCCACTTTGTCAGTCCCTGCCTCACATTGGAGCCCAATCAGCTCCACTATGTTATGAGGCCCTGAAGGAAATGTGCGGAAGTTGACTAATCCCCTCTCCTCAAGAGGCCAATCAAGAAGTATATTTCCTCTATCATCGGAGTCAATGACTGACCTTCAAGCATGAAGACCTCTGCATCTGGGTGCCAATAATCTATCAAGGTGTTCAGTAGCCTCGGTTGTGCCCGCATGAATGGACACTGGTAGAGTTTCAATAGCCTGCATTGAGTCAATGCAATAGTCACACTAGGGTCCTCATCGACCAAAATTTCAATGTCTTCATGCTCTCTTTCCCTCCAGTGAACATACATCCTGCAAGTGCCAGTTCGGGAGAGGAATTAGACGTTGCTTTTTAATTTTTTCACAAAATTGGTGGAATACGTGGGCTGTAGTGGTGACAGTTGCATATGCAAGTGTGCAGTAATTCTTCTGCATGTGTGCATACATGTCCTATCCCAAGACAACCCGCATGTGCCTAGGGCAAACCCTTTAAAAAGGTCGACGCCCCCCCCCCAAAAAAAAATGAAATAAAATGCATAAATTAAAAATTGAAATGCAAGAGATGTGAATGTGTACTTACTTGGTCCAATCAGAAGTTTGTTTCGTCCACTAAAGCTCCCGGAATCAACACTTTTATTAAAGGCGTGTTTTTGGTTCCAGAGTCAATTTCCCAAATCAATAATGGTGATAATGAGCCGTCGACTTCTATTTATAGACTTTTTGGCCCCTTTTTGTCATTTTTTGGACCCCCTTGTCATTTTTTCTAAACTGAAAATCATTTAGTATGGTTTAGGAGTTTCTTTGGGAAGGTTATGATAGAGGTCACTTTGGGTATCGGGAAGCTGTTGGGAGATTTGGGTCATTTTTGAAGGTCCTTTGGTAAAAATATCATTTTTTCAACTTGAGCATTTAAATTAGGATTCCACCTCCACTTTTTGTATCTCATTGTATTTATCACTTTGCCTTAGGATCGAACCCACCAAGTTACGACCCAGAACCATATTTTCTTCTTTAGAAGTGTCGTAATGTCATGGTAGAGGCTTCCCCTTCATGGATTCCCTAGCTAGATCCTTCTTGCATTTTTGGCATCCATGTTGTTGGTAATGACTATAGGCTCGGGAGTCCCTATTAGTCTTGTCCTGATTACGAGTTTGAGCCTCATCTGCATGATTTTTTATCACTCTTGACCTCACCCTCGGGGCTCCCAAAATTTTAAACAGGTCTTCTTTTAAGCCCTTTTCAGACCCTCTAAATATGAAAATATTGCCGAGCGATCTTGTTGACCTTCACCCTCACTAAACTGAAATTTGAAGGCATGTCTATTCGGCAGTAGTTTACCCCTTTTTCGGTCCATATGGTCAACTTTACGAACAAAGGTATACTCTAGGAACTTCAGTTCTCTAGAAGAGTATCCCCAGGTATAAGTTTACCCCTTTTTTTAGGCCTGAAGGACTAAATTTATGAAAAAGGATCCCCTACGGAGTCCATAGTTAAGCTCTTTTTAGACTCCATAAAATTGAAAAGATCACCGAGTGACCTTGTTTCTTCACACTCGTTAAATGACCAAGAAGAACATCCTTTACAGAGTCCATAGTTAAGCTTTTTTCAGACTCCTTAAAAATGAAAAAATTGCCGAGTGACCTTGTCTTGATCACACTCGTTAAAATGGTTTTGAATAGACATCTGGTCGGTGCTAGTTTACCCCTTTTTCGAGCCGACTAGACTATATTCAAAAAAGGTACCCCAATGGAGTCTCCTTTTACGTTTTTTCAGACTCTCTAAATACAAAAAACCGTCGAGCTTACCTTCTCTAGGCTCATTAAACTTACATCGAAGGACGTTACCATTGTGTGTCTTATTAAACTGCATTCGCATACGTGCATCTTTGGCCTAATGCCGGCTCCATGTTTCTCTCAACTAAACCATTTGAAGCATGCCTTATTCGCAAGCCCTGAAGCACTTTGCCTCTACGTCTTGACACCTTTGGCCCATGGAGGTTTTTTTCGAGTGTCCCTTTTCTACATATGTCCCTTTTCTCTGAGCATCAATGTGTTCCTTGCACCTGGAACTAGTATGATTGCGACACTCGTTCCTCCTTTGTAACATAAAATTCTTTTATTCGTTTTTCAAAAGCTTTTCAAAAATATTGAAAAAAGACAAAAAAAATCAAATATACCCCAAAAAGAGGAAGGGAAAAGTATTTTCTTTTTTTTGGTAGCACAATGATCCACCCTTGGACAAAGCACATTATTGCCATTTGTTCGTCAAAGATCTGGGATATAGTATGACCTTAGGAAGATGTTCTCATAGAGTTGTGTCCTCCTCCGTTTGGTTATTCTTCCGAACATATGGAGAGTTGGCATTGCCTCCTACAAATTCAACTTATGTTAATATCAGGCTGCCTGAGTCTCATCATTTGCCATGCTGTTGTCCAAGGAAAGTTTTTACCAAGCTCGTGTCGACCTTTCTGTAGTTTGTCTCTTGTCCTCATGCCCGATCATCCTAAAAGACCAATCAAATCCTTGTTCAAAATCAATGAAGTTTTCTATCTGATCATCGAGATCCTCTTGTCTATTTTTTATAACCCTAAATTGCACCATACATGCTTACCTGGCATCAGGCCAACTCATTGCCCTTCATTGCCAAAACATCTGCTGAGAAACCTCTTTAAAAATCCTTTTGGGTAAAGGTACACGCACCCTAACCCACTACTGCACATGGGTGAACGCTGGCAGACCTACTACAACCCACGTTTACCTAACAAAGCACAAAAACAGGAAAKTTGYCGAYGAGACAAAAAKATATGGGTCAGTTAACTGAAACTCCYGGCCATGCATGGCCGAGAGTTCGTCCAAAACCCTAKCTCCTTCTAGCCTATAAAAGAAGGGGTAGGGGTACTATTTGGAGGAGGAAAAATTATAGCAAAGAAAATCTGCCCATTTTCCAAATCCATTTGTCCCAACCCTTTAGCCTTTCCTCAAGCCTAAGGAGAATTAACGCAAAGCAGTTGGAGGACAAAGAAGAGGAGGAGCCCAGGATCAGGATCAAGGAGTGGTGGACGGTCTCGACTTCAAATTGTAAGTTGATTCATTTTGAAAATAATAAAAGAATACTTTTCCCGTCCCAATGCATGAGTTATATGTGGTTTGTGTAATTTATGCTTAATTTCTAACCCTCAAGTAGAAAAGTAGCATGCATGCGTAGTTGTTTGTTTTGATTGCAGGATTAYGTTGGAAGGAGCCGYGCAAGCAAGTGGTCAAAAGCGCAACGGAGGATCTACACCAAACATCAGTAAAAAGGTTAGTAGTTCCTTTCCATGCATGTATCGTGAAASAGGGGTTTCCCTTTTTCCCAGGCTATCAGSAACAACCCAAACTACCATTCCTGGCGACGTTACACTTGCCAGATTTGACAAGGTTGTTAAATGATCCTATTTGTCACGATCCACGTTGGCCTCCTATGCCAACGAAGTTGCCTTCGGACATTCCAAAGTTCGAGGCCAAGCCTAACGAAGATCCAGGTGATCACGTGACTACCTTCCATCTTTGGTGTTCATCTAACTCATTGAAAGATGACTCTTTCCAGTTGTGATTGTTTCAATGCACTCTTATTAGGAGTGCCACGAAATGGTACATCGAGCTTGATCACTCAAGATATTCTTCTTTTGGCGAACTGGCTATGGCCTTCCTTAACCATTTTCAGTTACCTGTGAGATACGACGCGGGCACAAAGCTGCTTGCCAATTTTGAACAGACGACATCAGACCATATCTCTGATCATATCCGAGAGTGGAGACACCGAAAGAGTCTAATCAAAGTACCAGTTCCACCAACATTCTTGCTTGAGTGGTTCCTTAAGTCTTTAGTCCCTCAATTATCCAAAGACGTCGCGACTTTAGGAGTTTTCTTCGAAGAAGATGTCATCATGAGGGCTCAACATTTTGAGCTCATCTATTCTCAGTCTGGTTTATTATACAACATCCTGCCGGATGCACCACGATCGATACTAGATAAAACTAGACAGAGAGTTGGACCACATGCCAATGGTATTGTTGGGTCAACACAAACCAAGCCCGCTGAGCAATTGTCAAAAAAATTGCAAAAATTATCTATACAACACTCAGCGGCCAGCCAGACTACTGCTTTGGCTGCTCGTCCTACCCAAATATCAGAAGTACACTCCGTGTAGACGACTAAACCAAAGGCCACCCAACAGCCTAAAGGGAAGAAAAAACAACGCAAGAAGGGTAAGGGGGAGAAAAAACCCACTGATAATGCTGGCGAGGGCACCATGGAAAAATGGAAGGCGCGGTATCCATGCAACTTGTGTGCGGAAGACCACCTAACCCATCTATGTACTCGACTTGCAGAGGCCCAGAAGTTTGTCACACAACAACAACAAGCTGTGTTGACTAATCCCTTTCAGCATGGGCACAATTTAACTCAAGCCTCTACAAGTGCTGAAGGGGGCAGCCAAGAAACCTATCCTCCCCCAAACAATTCCTCACCCACGAACGTATATATGGTTAGGGGTAATGCTTTAATAACGACTAGAGCGCACGACTATAGTAAACCAAGCACCTCTGAGAAGGGTAAGGAAGTCGAACTCCCATCTCTTCCTCTACAAATTGAGAAGACGTTGGGAGAAACGATGACACGCATTCCAAAGGGTGCATTTAAGAAAGCTTCTCATAACCCAAACTCAAGGGCCACCCATAATTACTCTGTGGTGGAAGATTTATCACAAACCCCTTGTGAAATGTACGCTTTAGAGGTCCTCCAAAGCTTCCCTGCTCAGAGGAAAGCCTTGTTAACTGCTTTAGGCTCTACTGAGACTTGTAACCCGGGTACCATTGTGCTAGATACAACCGATTTAAAACCTCGTCTACCTTACCACGTAGCATTTCAAATAGTAGTGGCTCATCCCACGAAAACTTTTACACGGAATATCTTCCGCACGGTGGTTGACGAGGGCGCTTCGACTTGCATTATGTTGTTAGCATGTTGGAAATCCATTGGTTAGCCCACTTTGTCTCCATCACCTACTCTCCTCACTGCGTTCGACGGTCATTCTTTCCGACCACATGGCATCGTTCCTTCTTTCCCTGTGCAGTTAGGCGGGAAGATTGTGTGTGTTGAAGTAGAGGTAGTCGATGCCCCCCTCGACTATAATCTCTTGTTAGGTCAGAGTTGGACTTATTCTATGCAAGTTGTGGTTGCTACAATTTTTCGAGTCTTATTGTTTCCACATGAGGGTCGGATAGTGACCATCGATCAATTGTCCTTCTCTAGACCTGACCCATCTTTGGGGGCATCCACGGTTCCCATGATTGATAATCCTCAAGCCGATGTCATTAATGTAGGAGATGGTTTGTGCCCATCCTTGATGGGTACCTTCGACTACCCAACTCCTCATGATGATGTCAAGTTTATATCGAATCACCACAAGGCTGGGATTTTTCAAGTTTCGTCGTTCCGCACGACTTACTTTACAGATCCATGGATTCTTCCCTCCCCATCAGCCATGATGGATGATATAGGGCACTCCAGAATGTCCATTCCCTTGTCAGCCGCTAAAGTAGTGTAATCTTTAGTCCAGCAAGCTTCATCTAATCCTGATCCGACTCCCGCATAAGAGTTGGATCCACTTTTAGAGCCTATCCGGGCTCAGGATTCTCTTGCCACCACTGATTCGTTAGACTTAGTCTTGCCTTCCGACGAAGTAGTAATCGAAGCAATGATGAGTCCGGACAAACCTTGGGAAGATCTTCATCACAGATCGTATTTCCTCCCAAAGTTAAGCCGAATCAAAGCAGGAGAATTCACCGTGACTATGACTGGAGATAGGTCTTGTCATACTAATCCCTTAGCTAAACACAAGATCTATATTGAGGGTAATATGGCAACCATTGATGAACCGATATCTATCAATATCTCCAGAACCCCTGGCATCATAGACAATGTTTTCGTCGAAGCATACAACTCCCCCAAGGCGATGCCAGTAATTGAACCACAAAGTGTCGATCATGAGCTAACTTTGTTGTTTTTCAAGCTCGCTTTGATATCCGAAAGCAACATCCGGTGAGACTGCATTTATGCTTTTCGATCTCGTCTGGATTAACTGAGAAAAGTAACCATCATGGAGTCTTCTTTAAGCCCTTTTTAGACTCCTTAAAGATGAAAATATTGCTGAGTGACCTTGTTTCTTCACACTCGTTAAATTGGTCCAGAAGAACGTTCCTTAAACGTGTCTCCTTTTAAGCCCTTTTCAGACCCTTTAAAAATGAAAAGATTGCCGAGCGATCTTGTGACCTTTCACGCTCGTTAAACTGAAATTTCAAAGTCACGTCTGTCCGACAGTAGTTTACCCCTTTTTCAGTCCGGACGGTCAGCTGTACGAACAAATGAACACTCTATTGAATTCCCATTCTTTAGAAGAGTATCCTCAGGTATAATTTTATTCCTTTTTCGGGCCCGAGGGACTAAATTTACGAAAAAGAAACCCCCCCAAAGTCCATAGTTAAGCTCTTTTCAGACTCCCTAAAATTGAAAAGATCGCCGAGTGACCTTATTCTTTCACACTCGTTAAAATGGTCCAGAAGAACATTCCTGATGGAGTCCATAGTTAAGCTTTTTTCAGAATCCTTAAAAGTGAAAAAATAGCCGAGTGATCTTGTCCTTTTCACACTCGTTAAAATGGTTTTGAATTGACGTCTAGTCGGTGCTAGTTTATCCCTTTTTCGAATCGACTAGACGATTGACGAAAAAGGTACCCCAATGGAGTTTCCTTTTATGCATTTTCAGACTCTCTAAATAAGAAAAAACACCGAGATTACCTTCTCTGGGCTCGTTAAACTTACATCGAAGGACGTTACCATTGTGTGTTCTATCAACCGCATTTGCATACCTTACCCATCAACCTTGTAACAGTTTGCTTCTGCGTCTTAACACCTTTGGCCACTGGAGGATTTTTCCCGAGTATCATTTCCCTAGAACATCAGTCTTGTCCTTGTGCCTTGAGCTTGTATGTTTTCTGTACTCGTTCCTCCATTGTAATGTAATATTCCTTTATTCTTTTTCAAAAACTATCAAAAAGAACAAAAAAAATCAAATATACCCCAAAAAGAGGATGGGAAAAGTATTTTCTTTATTGGCAGCATAATGAGTCACACTTGGATAAAGCACATCTGTCCATTTGATTCATCAGACTATGGGATGTAGTATGACCTTAGGAATCTTTTCTCGCTATATAGAGTTGTGTCCTCCACCGTTTGGTTACTCTTCCAAACATATTGAGAGTTTGCGTTGCCTCCTGCTTCGTAGACTTATGATTAACAGATATGCTGCCTGAGTCTTATCACTTATCGTATTATTATCCAAGGGAAGTTTGTCACTGAGCCTGAGTCGGCCCCTCTGCAATATGTCTCTTGTTCACATACTCGACCATCCTGAATGTCCAATCAAGTCTTTGTTCGAAATCACTGAAGCCTTCAGTCCGATCATCAAGATTATCAAGTCCATAACCGACGAGCCGTCGAAGACCTATGGGTAGTGCAGTTGTACACTCACATTACACTCATACCCGAGTTTAGAAGATTTTGAAGTTGTTTCTCGAGCTCTGAAGTACAACCATCAAGTCGAATCAACTTCTGGGAGATGGATACTTTATATGTATATCTTTCTGATTTCGAGATGTAGCTCTGCTGTGTATTATTCGCGGCTACTCTTTAGTTGTTTGACATGGATCTACAGTGTATTTGATTGGTATCCATGGTTCTATTTTATCCCGAGCATGGGTATGCCCACCTCGATGAGACATTTATTATTTTGCAGACGACACCTCCTGATTCCTGATTCTTGGGCTCACTCATTCAACATATCAGTATAGATTGGTAAAGAATTGGTAATGTATTTCGGCCATCAGATGCTCTTCTGACCTCACACATTAGGGGGCATCTGTTATAACTCTAAATTTCACCATACATGCTTACCTGGTATCAGGCCAACTCATTTTCCTTCATTGCCAAAACATCTGCTGAGAAACCTCTTTAAAAATCCTTTTGGGTAAAGGTACACGCGCCCTAACCCACTACTGCACGTGGGTGAATGCTGGAAGGCCTACTACAACCCACGTTTACCTAACAAAGCACAAAAACAGGAAAGTTGCTGATGAGACAAATATCTATGGGTCAGTTAACTGAAACTCCCGACCATGCATGGACGAGAGTTCGTCCAAAACCCTAGCTCCTTCTAGCCTATAAAAGAAGGGGTAGAGGTACTATTTGGAGGAGGAAAAATTATAGCAAAGAAACTCTACCCATTTGCCAAATCCATTTGTCCCAACCCTTTAGCCTTTCCTCAAGCCTAAGGAGAATTAACGCAAAGCAGTTGTAGGACAAAGAAGAGGAGGAGCCCAGGATTAGGATCAAGGAGCGGTAGCCGGTATCAACTTTGATTGTAAGTTGATTCATTTTGAAAATAATAAAAGAATACTTTTCTCATCCCAATGCATGAGTTATCTATGATTTGTGTAATTTATTCTTAATTTCTAACCCTCAAGTAGAAAAATAGCATGAATGCGTAGTTTTTTTGTCTTGATTGCAGGTTAACTTTGGAAGGAGCAGCACAAGGAAACGAGCAAAGCGCAACAGAGGATCTACACCAAACATCAGTAAAAAGGTTAGTAGTTCCTTTCCATGCATGTGTCTTGAAAGTGGGGTTTAAGTTTTGGGGTGGTAGGATTCTTTAAGGTCAAAATCTGCATGCAAATTTGACCCTAGTTCGCTAGTCCGTAGGGTATTATTTCCCAACAACACTATTCACGATGAGTTGTCAAAGACCTTTGGGTAGTGAATTCATACACTCATATTACACTCTTACCCAAGTTTTGAATATCTTGAATTTGTTGCTCGAGCTCTGAAAGCGTCATCTCCAGCCATCAGACAATACTTAGCTTCTTGAAGATGGATATTATACATGTATATCTTTTGATTTTGAGATGTAGATCCGCTGTGTATTACTCGCGGCTAAACTTTATATAGTTATATGACATGGATCGATAGTGTATTTGATTGACAACCATGATTTTAGTTTTTATCCCGAGCATGGGTATGCTTGCCTCGGTGAGACAAACTGTTATTTTGCAGATGGCAGCTCCTACATACTGGTCCTTGGGCTCACTCACTTGGCACATTGATGAAGATTGGTAAAGTATTTCGGCCATCATATTCTTTTATGACCTCTCACTTTAGGGGGCATCTGTTATAATCCTAATTTGCACCCAGCCTACATACCTGGCCTTTGGCCCTACTAGTTGCTAATTTCTTGAGCCGAGCTCTTCTAAAAATCCCTCTTTTTTGAGCCACACACACCCTGTCCTTCTATAGCCCGCATATGCACACATCCATACACTTGCAAGCCTTCTACAACCCACATATACTGACAAAAGCACGAAAAATAGAAAGTTGCAGATGGGAAATAAAGTTTTGGGAAATTGCTAAAACTGTTTGACTGCCTATGGCCCGTCATTCAACTGGATAACTACCTATAAAAAAAGGGGTGGTGGTACCATTTAAAAGAGAGGAAGAAGAGTATAGAAACGCTACCCAAATTTATCCCCCCTTTTCTCCAATTTCCTGCAATTGTATTATGAGGTTGAGTAGTTGGTGCATTATGAAGAGGAGCCCAAGACTAGGTTCGAGGAGCAGTGCTGGCCACATATTGTAAAGTTTACTCTTGTGAATATTAATACAAAAAGGAATAATTTTTTCGTCCCACCATATCATGTGTTCAAATTGTGTATTTATTTTATGATATTGTCACATCTAACCCAACAATTAGTATATGAAATGCATGTTTGCAGCTCTCTGTTTGTCTATGTGTGAATGCAGGTAAGCTTTGGGAGGAGGATTACAGTCAAGGAGTGAGTGAAAGTGGAGGGATTGACATCAAACAAAGGATTCAAGGTAGAGTTACCTAATCTTGTTTTCACCTTTGTATTGCATGAATGTGGGGTTTTGTGTGGGGAGAATAGGAAAAAGTAGAGGCCTTTAAATGGTCATTTTCTGCATGCATGATTAGAGCCCTTAAATGATAAGTCCATAAGCGAGATTTCCCACTCACATCACTCTCCCTGTCTTCATTCCTATGATTACTCTATCTCTCCCTTTGAAAAAGGATTAACTTCCGCTATCGATCTGACATTGTACCTTCTCTAACCAGTCCTGGTTAAACGAATAAATCCCCTTGTGGGTATGTCTCCCCATCTGTATGCTACTAATATTTCTTTCTGAATCTCTCTCTCTAATGAATTCTCTACATGTTTCTGTGTAGATAAATATAGGTCTTACTTTACCTAATTCCTTTTGGAGTTATTATCCATTGGTGCTTCCTTGTGTAATCAACTGACATATATAAAAAACACATTCAAGAATAAGCATTCAAATATTCTTGTATCATTATCATCCATCATAATAATATTCCTTTATCTCTAAACCACTCTCTGAACCAATATATGAATCCAATATTTCCTTAACTCATGTTCTCATCCATTGTTATATATCTATCCAAACCTACTAATCCATCTCTGCCCATACTTTCTAAGTCTATGCTACTCAACTTTCCACAATGTTGACCCATTTGTCCCTGTACTATTCTCAAGTATTCTCAGCTACAAATGATCATCAAATGTGTCCATTTATCTTCTCTATCTGCATACCAAACTATGCATTCCTAGAACAACCTATGCTAACAATATCTATTCATGAATACAACCATAGACTTATTCCTACATAAATTCCAACTTACATCTGTGTGGGAACATTTCTTTATCAATTGATCAATATGTCATTCTGTACTTCTACTATCAAACCACTCTGAAGCTGTCTCTATCAAAAATCTACAACATCATACTTCAAACTTATCAAAATATACTCTCTGATCTATAGAGTTGTTTTCTAGACTCCCCCTTTTTAATATTCATAATACTGGGAGTCTCCAAGACAGATGGATCAGAAGAATACCTTCTCGAAGTAGCCTCCATATTCTTCTGTAGACTTGCCATCTCTTTGAACTTTGATTTCTTTCTTTCTTCCTATGGATTTATCTTGTTCTATAATTACTAAAAGTACAATCTCTTGAACCTATTCCTTATTTACCTGCTCTTCTTTTCTTTCATTTCTTCTCCAAACCTTTATGTATCTAACATCTTCCTTTTTCTTTGTAGATTTGTCTTCATCTCGTATTATTTCCAATCTTGTGATCTCTGGGACTTGGTCTTTGTTCACATGTTCTTCATTATTATCTTGCTTTCCTTGTATTTCTCGTACTATAGTAAGTCTTGTGATTTATGGAATATATTTTTTTTCATTTTCTCTTCAGGGACTTGTTCTTTATTCATGCACTCTTTTTCTTGTTCTTTTCTTTTTCAAACTTGAGTATATCTAATTTGTGTTTCTTTGTTTATGGATGGCACTATCATGTTGATAAAATTTCGAGCTATATGTCCATAGTTGTGGAATTTGTAACATTCAATATTATGTGGGGACATGCTGGTTTACTTCTTCTTTCCTGTTTGAGTTTATTGACCCAGGATTCATGTCTGTTCGGGTTTCCAACAAAGCCTCTAAAACTATCGACCCTCCTGGTAAACCAGAAGGAAACACAACACAAAAAATGCTTTGCGCAGTCTCATCCAAGATAGATTTAAAGGGTTCCTATAATACTCATGTGTTTACAACCTAGGATTGAGTGCGATATTTGAGAACTGTATATTGAACCACTATTATAACTTGTAAACCCAATATACCACCATTTGCAAATACGTAGGAAATATAGCAACTCATTCAATAAACATAACAATAACTACTGAAGATAATAAATATATGAATGCATTCATCACATAACACATATGTTACCATGGTTCATCCCCTCCCGGGCTACGTCCACAAAGATCTGGCTCTTGGCTCTTTTGTTATAGTATTTCTGCATCTACAGCGTCGTGCGTGTTACAATTCTTCTCAGTTGGGTAAGATCTATATGAGGTAGATTAGATCACACCATTATCCTCAGCCTATTCTCTAACCCTCTAGATCTTCCCTCCTTCTTCCTCTCTAGATCAACAACTTACCAAAATAGATCATACAACAAAATATTACATATCGGTTTGCTACAACAACCCTCTCTACAATAACGACTTATCTCTAAAAATATACGAACCCCTTTATGATACCTAAGTATCTATATTTATACGTTTCTAGGTCTTCTAAATTTAAAATATATTACCAAAACCCTAACCCTAACGTCGTTAGGTCTTCCCTGCATGCGTGCCTGCTACTCTTCCTTCTAGCGGTCACTTTCCTAGTGCATGCTTTCTTTCCCAACATCGCCTTTCTTTCCTTTTTGGCCTACTTCCAACAGGCCCCCAACACTGACATGTGGCTCGTTCCGAACCACCTAAAAAAAATATTCGATCTCCCTAGTGACTACCTGGAACTTCTCCTTGAGATCTATTGCCTGTGTCTGCGTCTGCGCAATATTCTCCTTGAGTGTGTCCACTATTTGGACTGCAATTTCATCACTGATCAATTCCATGCACTTTTCCTGGGTCTGTGCTATATCTGTCTTGGATTCCTCTGCCTGTGCAAGGACTTATGCTACCCACTCTTGAAATGGTTCCATTTGAGCATGACACTCCTTCTTCTGTGTTTGTGCAATGGTGAGTTCTTCCTGCAGTTTCTTCATGTCCTGCGTCCCTTTTGTTATCGTTCCAAGAAAATCTTTGAGGTTGTAGGTCAAAGATTCTTGGTAACTTGAAGAAAACTTGTTTTTGTGTTTTTGTATGTGTGTATCAATGTGATACCTCAATTATAGTATGGCATTCAGACAGTAAAAATGAAAATCAAATAAACCAGTTCTCTCAAGGATTAATGATCAGATGATATCTTTCAGTGGGTGAGAAAACGATGTTATAAAATGAATACAAAGTGTAAGGTTTAATAAACAATGATAAGCAACTTAATATCAAGTTATGAGCTAACCAATGAGATAACAATCATTCTATAGATAAAACAACTTAATAAAAAGTACAGAAGGAAAATGAGAATCTGACATCAATAGAGAGAGAAAACTGTGATTTGTATTATCATAGTAAAAGTCTATTTACAACATAATATAGTTTTCTATCCAGAATCGAACCCTCCCTCTATCAAAATGATAGGTATTTATATCTTTTACAACAGATCTTAGATCCAGAAAAATGGATCTGGATTTCTAAATATAGAAAACAAAAAACAAAACTAAATACAATAGGATAACTAAAGATCTAGTTCCTATGAATCGAACTGTCTTCGACATCTGGTATCCTTTATTTGATGTGTCTTTGATGTGTCAATAATGAGAAAGACACATTTCTTCAGTGGCTAAAAGATTTTACCAACTGTGAGTAAAGTCTTAACTGACCATGTGAGCATTTACCGGATATATCTCCACAAAATCTTGAAACCAAATGATTCAAAATTTGGTGATTAATTCTTTGATACTATCTTATAATTTAAATGACCCAAAGATCACTTTGTCTGAGCTCTAAATCCCCAAAATTTCTTCTTTGTGGTTTCACCATCTATTTTGTCTCAAAATTTGCTAGTTAGCTGGTGAAAGCTTTGCTTTTCAACGACTAATTGTTTGTAGATGCGCTTCCTATGCCAGTGAAAGCTCTGCTTTGGCCAAAACAAAATCTTCAAAATGGGTATACTCTGCCTCCATGGCTGCCATCTATTCTCTTTGATTTTGGGATCACAAATTTGGAACTTATGTGATTGTCTCCTTCTTCAAGAGATAACTATATCTCTTTCAGATCTTAACCTCATTCTTTCAACTGCAAACTTTGTGTCCAACATCATTAACAAAGGCTTTATTTTCCAGTTTTTGAATTCTGCAAGATATCAATGGTAATCATCTTTCATCTGAAGATGGAATACCTTTGACTCATTAGATGTGGATGAAGGGATAAGATGTGTGTCTAGAAGGTGTAGAATACCATCAAAAATATTTCTGGGCTCAGACTCAACCTCGCCTTTGTACGCTGGTATTTTATTGTCATCATTTCCTCATAATGTAATAGAGGCAAAGAGAAACCCGATTTTGTAGTTATCAATACCCTTAAAAATCTACGAATACTGAAACAACAACTCATGTATTTATAATACATGATTCTCCATATCTTCAAATGTATTATATGATAATCCAAATCATATAAATGCTGCGAACTAAGAAAGCCATCGAAACAGGGCCATACTGGTACAGGGGTTTGGATAAATCATTCGATGACAAGAATGAAGTGGAACTCTAGTTGTTTGCGCTTGATCAATGTATCGACATGTAATCGAGTTGAGGTTTGACTCGGCCTGTGCCTGTGAGTTGAGACTATGGGTGAATCCGTGGCTTGGACCTATGCGTTGTGTGGTATGACTGATAGCTAGAAAAACTTAAGGCTTGA
>ML809037.1:96942-107105 GCA_009831015.1 Picea engelmannii
TTTTGTTGTTCTTCCTCAATATTTGCATATATCTCTGATGCTTTAGTTTTGAAATGTTCCATTTCAATCACTTGATTAGTAATTGAAATGATTTTATCTTGCAGAGATTTATTTTCATTGCCCAACTTTTGCACTTGTTCTTGGGTAACCTGTATCATGTTTTTTGCCTCATCCAAATTTTCATTTAATTTTTGGATTTCTTGGATGTCTTTGAGTCTAGCTTTTTCTAGACCCTTTTGTATTCCCCAGCCAATTTTTTTTTCATTTTCTTTTAACCTGTCTTGTAGCTGCATGATTTCCTGATTCTTTTGCTCTAGCATTGTGGTTAGATTTCCCATAGAGTACATGTTGGCTGATGCTATAGCGCCCATGGTTCCTGCTAGCTCTGTAGCAAATTCCCCTTCATTTAGCTTCTTTCCATCAATGATGATCTTATGTTTTTTGACCATTCTTTCTCCTACAGGATGTAATTCCTGTTTCAAGACAACTCTTCGTTTTTTGCTAAAAAAATAATCCGATGAAGGGATTTCATCTCTGGTGATTGGCTCTAAATCATTTACATATAGAAATCCTTCATGAGGGGTTCCAAAAGTTGATTGGAATGGAGTTAATGCTGTAATAGGACTACCAATTTCTTGTGAAACTGTTCCCCCAACCTTTTCTGGAATATCATCAAGGTCTATAATGCTTGTTTCTATTCCTTTTCCCTTTTCTATCTGTGTTTCTTTGGTCTGAGATTCCTCTATATTCTGAGGAGGTATTTTAGACTCTTCCAATTTATCTTTGTCACTTGCATTATACTGAATGATGGTTTCAAACCCCAGAGGGATTGTTTCTTGCTCTTGTGCTGATGTTGACATTTCGCCTTGTAAGATTTTTGGCAGACATTGTCTTCTATTTCTTTGAAAAGATTCAAACCCCACCTGTGCATCAGGTGACAAGGTTTGCACTCTTCTCTGAACTTCCTCATAAGATTTAGCATTTCTAAAAACATCATCATAAACTGAAAATTCATGTTCATATGCTTTCAAACCACATTGTGTGAAATGCCGACTGACTATTTGGTATGGGTTGTGTTTCCTGTGTTCTATATCTACTAATTTCACCTCGTTCATTGATTCGGCTTCTGTCTTAGAATGACCTATATTTAATAGAACAAATTTTCCTAGATAAACAGGAAAAGATGGCCATGCCTTTTTCTGTTGAGCTTTTAATTCTAGCCCAATACCACCATTTACTAACTGATAAGCCACTTCTCTACATATCAACCTGTCTGGTAAATTTTTTGGAAGTGCATGAGGCGGAATGGAACAACCATAAACCCTCACATAGGAGAAAGTTTCCTCGATGAAATAGTCAGCGACTGTTTTGAGGTTTTCTGTGATGGTATTAGAAATACGAGGGGGTTCGCAACCAAGGAATAATTTGTGCAGAGGGATAATTACATAATGACAAATTTCATAAAAAGCGTTTTTTGCATTTTCCTCCCAGAGAGTTGAATGGTACTTATGGACAGGCTCTGGGCAAGAAATATTCCAACTCCAGTTCATAAGTGGGAAAGGAGTCATGAAGCAAATGGCATCCATTATATAAGCTACCATATAAAATGCTACTGGCTGTCCTTTTGACCTGGCTGCTTTGTAATTCATGACCTCTGATGTAAGTTTATCTGATAGAATTTTGTGCCAATTGAAACTGCGTCCCTCCGAAACTTCCTCTAAGAAAGGTGTCCAGTCTGCATTGAAGTGGAAAGGGTCCTTTCTTCCAAAAAGTCTGCATAACATCATTTCTACATACACCATATATTCATTCACGGAAGCTGTGGCATAAATTCTGTGTACATCAGCCCTAAACTTGTTTTCAACTCTGGCCCATCCTCTTATCATGTCAGGGTATGTTTGGCCACCTTCAATACACTCTTTTTTTTGAAATGCAGCTACAAACTCAGAATTATAAGTGTGTCTATAATTGGGCGAGAGATTATACATTACTTGGATATGTTCAGGCCTGAATGAGCCGATAACAGCTCCTTGCTCATTCAGAATACTTCTGGTCGGGACGTCTACTTTATCCAGTGCCCAGGCGATCATATCAGTATATGAAACGATTCTCGGGCGCGCAAAAACCTTATGAAGCTCGGTATCGGCGATATCTCGAAGGTGATTATCTGAATCAGTGGCCGCATATTTCAGCTCCTCTTCTAGTATTTCAGCAATTCCATTCCACGACTTGACATTGTGTACCCCAGCTGCTGTAGTGTCTGAAATAATATCACCTTGTGGTTTCTCTTCATTTTTCTTCGAAGCCTTCTTGGGTGCCATAGCTCTGCGTTCACTTGAAAACCTGTAACAGAGCGGAATTTAGCTTTGAAATGATAACATGAACGTTTCAAAAATTTATTTTGAGTATATCATGATAGTATTGAGATTTGTACCTCTATTATGAATTTAAGGCTCTTAATGCAAAAGATATTCCCGAATATATACATTTAATGTTTGTACTTGAGCTTTCCCGATATTTTCAAATATAATAGAGACTTATCAAATCGGACTATGTCACATTAAAGATTATTTATCAAAAGTTTAAACCTTAAACCTTGTTTCTAAGAATGATTAATTAGCGTTAATCTTGATTTACATTTGAAAACATTCTTATCGGAGTTTCAGAACTTTTGATGTCAAGGAAACAAGTCATCGAAGAATCTCGATAGCTGAAATCGCGATGTATTGTTTAAGTTAAAATCTTTTTATTATCTTAATTAATCCAGATTAATAAAATTTCGGGGTTTCATTCATCGGGAAATCGGGGATCGGGAAATCGGGAATTCTAATGTCATGAAAACTGTTGTTCACAAAACAACGAACTCCGATATTCCGATATGATTATTTAATCTTAATCATGCTTAACAGTGCTTATATTAATTCCAATCTTCACTTAAGGATTAATGTATCGGGAAATCGAAAAATACGATGACAAGTTTCTTTGTTCTCGCAAAATCCTGAATCTCTATTTTGCGATGATATTAACTTAAAGTTTAAACGCTTTTTGATTTAAGTAAATGATGTTTTTAATTTAGGATTAATGTATCAGGAAATCGAGAATCGAGATTTCGCTATTTAATTTGTATTGAACATTTGTTCACTCAAAACTTCGAATCCCGATATCGCGATGTAAATTTAAGTTCTTTAAGTTTTAAATCAACGTCTGTTTTAAAAAGATTATTTCACGTAATATTGGAAAACTTATATTCGTTTAGAGTTTTATCATTCTTTGTCCAAAAATGAACTATAAGGGCATTGCGAATTCATCAGAGATGAAATTTTTTCTTTATGAATTTATAAAATGCAAAGACTCAAAGATACAAAATGTTTTATCCTCCAGGTCAAAAATTCAAGGTCTGTTTCAACAAGCTGAATTTTCATATCTTAGAGTTTTCGAGGCTTCAGTTCCCCCACATGCATTGCCATTGTTCATTCCCAACAAGTTGGCTTGTCGTGAGGTTGCTAGGCAAACAGTAATTGGTGGTATAAGCAAAGAGCTTAAGGGATACTCAAAGAAGGTATGGCCACCTTTTCCTGTTCATTTAAATTCTTATTCTTTATTAGATTTCGAGCATGCCAAAGATGAGGCAGTAGCCTTGGAATACCTAAATTTGGTCCTCATTGAATACAAGAAGCATGATCCGCAAAGGGTCGTGAGCAATCATTTGGCCAGTTGTGGGCTCAAGAGATTTGAGCACGCGAATTCACACTCGAATGACATTTTTCGAGGTGCAAGGTCCTATGCCAAGATTCTAGCTTGGATACAAACCTTGGCACCCGAGGAGAGAGCCAATGTTCTGAAGTTCCAAGAACATCAACGCAGTTGTCTTCCCGCAGTGTTGCGGGGTGAGAGTCCAACTATGGCGGAGGTCAAACAAAAATATGTCGAAGGCTCTAAGGATGCGAACCCCGATAAATAAAAACACCAGGACGAGGGAGAGCAAACCAAGAATTCGAAAGAAGAAATAAAGACTCCCAACCCTCCAAAGAAGCAGAGTCCGGTTACTCCTCCAGGAAAATCAGCAAAGCAGGTCGGAGAACCTATCACATCAGTTACTCCCTTGCAGTCGACTCAGGGAAATATTGATGTAGGATGGATCTTCAATGAAGAGTTGAGGCCTATAAGGGTAGAAGAACTCCCTTCGAATGAGTTTTTCTTCAATAATAAGAGAAAGGCAGTGGTAAAAAGGGAATTTTATCAGGAAGGAGAGTCAACGAACAAGAAATACAAAGTTATAACTGATGGAAAAGATAAAAATAATGAACAATTCACGACTGAAATAGCAGGGACATTAGGAGCATATGCCTCGACGAATCAATTTTCAGTGGGACTTTTAAAAAAAAAACTTAAATGAAAAAATCGCCTCATCAAGACCCTTGAAGCTAGACTAGCCACAACAATAGAGACTGCCAAAGACCAGGCGAGCGTAGGAATAGAGCAGGCCAGGTTGGCCAATAAAAACGAGATAGAGCTACTCAAGACTAAGCTCGAGCAAGCACAGCTGGTGGTCCAGGATGGTCATATGCAAGCGAGCCAACAAATGGATTTGATCGAACAGCTACAGGCTAGGCTGGAGATCACTAAGAGTAGAATGATAAACATCGGGATGTTTAAATCCCAAGCGATGGAGATTCGAAGCAGAGTCTTTGTGGCCCAATGAAATTTACTCGCCAAGGTAGAAGTAATCCGTGACAACTATTTTCTAGTTAACCAGGTTTTGGAGAACTTATCTTCTAGAGAAAGGGAAGCTGGAGTAGCACATGTCGCCTTCCAAGAGGCTGTGATAGCCACAAACAACAGATTTTCGGGAGGTACTCCCAATTTCACCATTTTGGAGCAGACCAGGGGAAACATTCTATTAAAAGAATGGGAGCATAACATCGCGGAAGGCAAGCTGCAAGACAAAAGGGTAACGAATTCCTTAGAAGAGGCATTTAGTTTTATAGATGGCGATCTCCTAGGCATTGATAGCAGAGGTAATGCTGAGGCGTTGATGCAAATGAATATGGCAAAAATCTCGCTTGATCTAAAGGAAAAAGAGGAAAGAGATTCGGCTGAGATCTCCCAAGTGACTATGGCGGACATAGTCCAAATAAACAAATTTATGATTAAACCAAGGACGCAATTATGCTCTATCGACATCATAGATAGACAGATGGAAGACATGCTACTGAAGTTAGCCCGAGAATGTTACTTTTTTGAAGCCAACTGTCAAGCAGAACTGTCGAGGCTGATATCTGAGCTGGTTGAAATATGTGTCACCTGTATCAAGCATGCATGAGGACAAACGTCTGGCACCAAGTGAAGATAGAGAAGAATAAATGGAGTGGTTTCTCTCCTCCCTATCATAACCAAAATTTTGTAACGATTGAGATTCTATCTTATTTATAAAACTGTATAAATACACCACAGAAAGAAAAAAAAAGGGCTGGACCTTTTTGTGTCGATTGTAACAAAGTTTTTACATTTTGAGAGTTAATACAAAGAAAATATGAAGATTCTCAATTCCGTCACAATTGTGTTATGAGTTTGTTTCCTTGTATCTCATATTTCATTTCATTTCATATTCATAACTGATGAATGCTTTGTTATAATTTAGTATGACTACTACTATAGCGAATGAATTTTGGTTTTCTGTAATTGTTTACTGTTTTTCCTCTATACCAGCTATCAACAGGTGTAAGACCAGTCAACACTTTCAGAATTCTATACATACTTTATGCTACATCGAGTTATTTCCTTACAGTTTTCCTCTCCCGTTTATACGTGATATTCTCCCTTGATAGGAGCCTTACATCATAGACAGCTAAATGTTTTTCTCCTACCTCATACATTTTATTAAGATATAACTCAGTTATGGGAAAGAGCCTTTTATTTGCACCCCGTTTATTTCCGAAACCATAAATTCTCTTTTACATGACCAAGTTGAGACAACACTTAATTTCTCTCCGAAGTCTTTCTTATTTTACTATTCCTCCATGACTGTCCCTGTACCAACACAACCTAATATCGAACCTGGATTATCAAATCAAACGCACATTGCCTTAAACATTTTCGATACTATTCTTAAAACAACTAGTACCCGGGTTGAACTTGAATGTTCATGGGCAACGATTGAACAAGATATCACCATCCAGGAACAGTTGGAAGCTAGACAACACCAATGTAGAAATCTCCCTTAGTTTCCTTTGCCGAAGGTTTACATTTCTCTCTTCTCCACCCTTTACCCACTTTTGGATGCCTAGACACTATACTTCTAAGCCTTAAGTATAGACTCTGGAACAACACCTTGAAAGCTACTTCTTTCCTGAAGGAATTCTCATCAGAGGTTCTCATCTCATATGTTGTTAGTATTCCATATAATTCATCCATTTCTAAAGTATCAAGATCTGTTCTTTCTTCTAATGCATATATTTTTGAATCAAATCTTGCAGGAAGTGATCTAAGTACCTTTTGCACAATAATAATATTATTAATTGTTTCTCCTAGCCCTCTCATGGTATTAACAACTCCATCAATACAAAGAAAGTAGGTAGCTATATCTTCAGATTCTTCCATTTTTAGGCTTTCAAATTGACTTCTATATGATTGTAGCTTAGCACTCTTTACCTTATTGTCTCCTTCATATACATTTTTCAATTTATCCCATATTTCTTTTGCTGATGCACAATGCATAACTTTAACAAACTCTGACCCTGCTAGACCTCGTAGTATTGCATACATAGCTTTGGAATTACTCTCATAAAGTCTCTTACCTGTAGAATCTATTGGAATGGTTGTTGGCACTTTATATTCATTTAGTACAACCTGCCAGATATCTACTCCTTGAGTTTGTAAAAACAACTTCATCCTGATACTCCAAAAATCATAATTATGACCATCAAACAAAGGCAATCCATGTTTTGTAAATTCTGGCTTCTTATCCATTATGAATGATAAAAAACTTCCAGCGGTTAAACTGATATCTTGAAGTAACCTACTCTGATACCAATTGTTGAACAAGATAAGTCAACTGAGAGGGAGGGGGGGTGAATCAGTTGTATAAAATTTCTTTCATTTTATAAGAAGATTACTTATTAATCAATAAATCATGCCTTTAACATTTAACTTGTAGTAATACATTTAACCAATAAATATATTCACGAGGAAACCCAAAAGGGAAAAAACTCTTCTTCTTATGAATGAAAGGCAAGCTCCAAATCCTCTTTACATTCTTATTTTATCTGAGCTACAACCCAGATGAGGCCGCTACCTCTATTTCTTCAGCACCTACAGAATGGAAGCTACAACTCCCAGATGTACAAGCACCAACTTGTACAAGAGACTTTTACAGTCTCCCCTTGCTCCTCCCAACCACCTTGGAATCCTTCTATGTCACTAAGAATCTTTAAACCAACTCTTTATCTTCTTTGGCAAAAGATTCATCATTCAAGTCTTCTTTGTTTATATAATCATATCAAAATCCATTCTTTTCCCCTTGATCTCTGCTATATCTTCGTGATTTCTTCTCATTGTCCTTGTATGATTTTATTTCAGTTTTATATTCATTTACATAAATGAATTTTACCTTAGAGCTACGACTGTACCATTAATTCCATACACACCATCATTCATCTCACCCAATTTCACTTATTTCTACCCTGTAAATTTAGAGCATACAATTGAACCCTCAGGCTTCGAAGATTCAGTTACAATAACTAAATAACTACCTTACAATGATTATTATTGGTCAAGGCATCTAGAGAAATTATATCCACATGATCATTTTAAACATTTAACCAACATCGTTCGATGAACATACATCTGTTTTAATTTTTCAACATGGAATAACCCTTGACCACTTTGGTAAACCACTTGTGCTAACCCATATGTCCATTGGCCGTGACCACAAGTTAATCGAAATGCATTTCACATTTCGCATTTCGACAATTCGACAATCCTATGTCGAAGAGTCTTGACACTTCAAGTTACGAAACCCTGAAATAGAGCTTAGCTTCATGCTAGCTCCTCCCTCTCACATGACCATTGGTGGTAACCACTGCCTACACCAAAAAGGTATTTCGTCATTTCGCATTTTGGCGTTTCGGCATTTCTTGTGATGAAGTGTTTCAATACTCCAAGTCACGAACCCCAAAATTTTCGGTGTTTCGCATTTTGGCGTTTCGACATTTCACATTTCGGCGTTTCGGAATTTCTGTGATGAAGTGTTTCGACACTCCAAGTCAAAAAACCCGAAATGATATGATGGCTTCACATTTGATCTAGTGGACATAGATCAGACGGTTCTTGTTAACTTCTTGAGGATAGATCAATGGTCATATACAACTCTTATATTACTCCTCCAATGCTTAATCCGATGGATATGACTTAATCATTCATCGAGATGGATGGTTGTCATGGTTTCGGTATTTCGACATTCAGGACTCCTGTGGCTTATTGGGTCTACGGCTTTGCATCAGGATTCCCGTGCACAAATGAATTGTGCCGTTTGGTGCTTAAATGCACAATTTTTTTACTGGAGCACCACATTATTGGATTATATGAAGAGGCAACTAACAGATTGTCAGTTGCAGAATCAGAGGAACTTCAGGTTTGGAACGATTCTTTGCTCTTTATTATTTGAAAGAGTGCCTAGTTTCAGTCCTCGAGAGGTGGTACGAGGGCACCAAGCCTCTCTTCCTGCATTATGCAGATGGGCGGTGTTGCTGCCATGACAGGGGGGGTGAAGGACCATTGAGGCCTTTGATGACAACTGGTTTGCTTGGTTGTCGTGATATATCCCAGTCATAGAGGATTACCCCTATGATGGGATTGACTTATGAAGAGATCCTGAGATACCGGTACCTCCCGATGAGGAGCGAGGAGAGATGGGTAAGCTTTCTTTTTTGTTGTTTATATATATATATAATTTTTTATATATACCAGAGAATTTGACAGATATGTGTCTATTATGTGCAGATGCGGGGCCAGTGCGACCAACAAACTATGCGAGGAATAGGTGAGGTCCTCAGCTAGAGGATGCACACGCTGCCACAGGGGGGACAACAGCAACATGAGACCTTCTAGCCGATGAGGCTGATACGAGTGGAGTGAAAATTTCCCTCTCTCGTTTGCACAGTCCCCATTGAAGAGATTGAGGATCTACCACCATCTATGCAGCCTCACATAGTGGGGGCAGCACAGATGTGGGTCTGGATTTTTTGGTGTTTGGAAAACACTGTTGATCATTACAATAGGGCCCATAGGCCCCGTCCTTAGTTAGGTTGGACTTTTCATGTGCCGAGGGAACTACTTGTATATTTTTTGAGGGCCTAAGCCTTATGACTCGTTACTGGTTTTATTTTTGAGGCGCTTTCTCCCACCTATGTACTCGGATGTTTTTGATATTATATATGGATTTTTATGTCTTTTTATGTGGTTATGGAATACATATACTTTACAAATGTATTTACATGTGCGTGTGTGTATTTTTATTTACATGTCTGCAATATGCTAATCTAATACATGATTAGATAGGGTGTCTATAACTTGATTTAATCTCCTAGGAACATGGATATACGTAATGTAATCAAAGCTTTGTTCTAAGAGACGTAACCTAAGGAACCGTCAGTGTAGAGTAGGATCATAAACATGGTAAACTCCATTTAACTGAGACACAATGAACTGAGCGTCTAAATATACCCGGAGGTGAGAAATACCATGTGACAAAGCGTCACGTAGAAACTCTAGAACTGCACTATATTCGACAACATTGTTTGTGGTGTCACCTAAATAGATACCTCCTGAAGATAACAACTATCCTTGAGGTGTGTAGATTACCCAAGCAACGGAAGCAAGCCTCTAAGTGTGTCAACTAGCGTCGTCTGCAAGCCCAATGAACACCTCTGATTCACTTAACATCTACCATAGTGAAAAATATGACATCAAGAAGACATGTCCATAAAACCAAAAAGGGGGTAAAACTAAAACGCAACTGTACAGGAACTATACATATGTTACAAAAAGTTACCCAAGGTGAACTACCTATGAGTAATACTTCTTGAGGTAGAGTGCATTTATAGGCTCTGCCAATGCATTTCCCTCAAAATCTACCAGACGATAAGCGCCTTTTTTCATAAAAT
>ML809038.1:0-31917 GCA_009831015.1 Picea engelmannii
ATGTTGTTCCTCAACGTATGTGTCCAGGTCTACAACCAATATCCATGAAGTATGTTCCTCAACCCAATCATCTTCAAGTCAAATATCCAACCTCCAAGGTGTATGTCATATGGTCCCATGCTCTTAGGGCTAAGTGCCCTCCTCCAAGTGCCTAGTGCTCATCCTCCTAGGTAGGCACCTCTCCTGATCAAGCAACTGACTCCCCCATTGTGTGCACCCAATGTGTTAGTCATCATGCCACATAGGATAACAACCTCCTAGGTAAGTGCGCTACACTAGCACTCTATCCAAGGTCAAGCATCCACTCAAGTTGAGCCATCCATGTGTCCATCAAGCATCTCCAAAGGACTATGAGACATAGCGATCTCCTAGCTAGGTGAAAACATTTTTGAAGTAATCCCAAAAGCTAACAATATCCCTAAGACGTCCTTACAAATTGGGCACAAGGGACATTTTTTAGGCATCTCTTCATTCAGAAGTCGTAAGAAGTCTAAGGAATACATCCCAAATGGGGAATGTTGATGATTCCCCTTTGGAATAGATGAAATGCATCTAGAGTTGAAATTAAAAAATTTACAAGTCTATGATATATATACATGCATTATAATTGATCTCAATAAATAAGTTTGTTTGCTTTCAAACTTCAATGAGTCTATGGTGCTCAAAATTAACTTTAGTCTTTAGCAAATCCATACCATCACAAATGACTTCACCCCATAATACATATGCTAGAAACAAGTACTCAATCGTAGATTTCCTAGAAGACCAATAATAGTACCTTTTGAAAGAGTAGCTATAACAAGTAAGGTGTAGCTCAACAAATTATGGCTTCGCATATCAACTTCATCATAGGCACCAACAATTCAGCTTATGTCACTCAAACAAAAACTTGTTATTCTCCTTCAACAATGTTTTACAAGAAACTCTCAATCAATTTATATGAAAAAATCAAACAACTATTCAATGCAAATTATACTTATGCATTGACGTTCATGTTTAAAAGGGAGGCAAGTAGTGACAATGAGATTGTTTGGAAACTACCATCGACACTTCACAATACATAATGCAAACTAAATTTTAAAGATGAATTGAACATAGATAAATGACGTTTCTAGAGATTTGATGGTCATTAATGTATATCTTTGAACCACAAAGCCAGTCAATTCTTATAGCCAACAAGCTTTTGAATACAAACAAATGCTACAACTTCTAATCCTTCCCAAACAGAATTGATTTTGTTTTCCAGCATTGGAAAAGGCACTTTATGAGCCAGACTTGGATTTATTCTATGATAGAGCACATAGTTAATCATAGTGCATATTCAATAATTGCTGCATATGATGGTACTAGGCAAGACTTCATCAACTTCAGCGCTAAGCACAAGCATACTGTAATTTTCTCTATAGAGACAACCTGTCCTAACAGTGTGGGTATTGGTACCGAAGCAATATATAATTTCACAACTCCCAACCAAGTCTATACCATGTAGTTCAGAGGGCACTTCAATGGGGTGAGATTGGGATAGACCAGTGTAGATTCATCCTAAACCTGAATCTATCTAGCACTAAGAGGGATCAAATTTCTTGAGGTGTAAATTTTTTTATCATTTAATATGAAGGAATTAATCAATGTTGTCAGATTCAAACTCTTTTAAGACTCAAGCTGGCCTGTGACTTGGGAAGACTCGGCAGACTCTTTTCAGACTCGACAAAGAGAAAAAATACTCAAACTATGGTCTGCAAGTTTCAGAGGAGCCTAGAGAGTTTCAGAGGAGTCTGGTTAGTTTCAAAGGAGTCTAAGAGTTTTTGAGTCTGGCGAGTGGGGAGCATGACAGATGAGTCTCTAGGAGTTACTCTTTTCAGCGGTGACTTGGCGAGACTCCGGAGTCCAAAAAGAGTCTGACAACGCTGGAATTAATACATGACATGGAATTATATTAAATGATAAAAAAAATTACACCTCAAGAAATTTGATCCTTCTTGGTGCTCGATAAATCCGAGAGTTTAAGATGGATCTACTCTGGTTTTATTTTTTTTAGATGTTGTCATGTACATACATGACAACATATATGTCATACTAGACTGTAGAAAACCTCTCTACTCCCAGTGCAAAGATGCCATGCATCTCTGGAAACCTAGGCCTTTGGAATTTCTCCTCCCTTTTGCCCTCCTTGCTTCCTTCCGCTTCCCTGTTGCAATTGTATATGTGCCTCTTTGTGATTATTTTCAAACCTTTTATGTGTTGGTATAGCTATCAGCCTATTCTCCTCTTTCATTTTAAACTTAAAGTTGTATATTAAGTAACAAAGTTTGTTTGGAAATTGTGCTATGTTGAGATGGGCTTTCGATTGAATGTCATTACAATCCTTTGCTATGCACCTTGTTAAACTTTTGCATACACAATCTTGAAGTTTCTATAAAATGTCTTTTATCTAGTTTTAACATGCTCGATCCACACTGATCCTATTGTATCCGACGTCCGTAATGCAATCTTGAACAAAAGAAAGGCATTTACACATTAAAGTTCAGACTATACAATTCTAATATCCAACCCTGTTGTATTATCCACTTTTATACTCAAAAATTGCAAGGCTGTTTCTCGCACCATTGACAAACAATTTTTATCAGACCATAATCATTTTCAGTCTAATAGAAAACAAACCAATGAGCAAAGGAAAAATCGGACTATCATAGCTGATATTAGCATAATGTGTCCAAATGGAAGTTAGCATAATGTGTCCAAATGGAAGTTCCACGTTAAACTCGACTCTGCAGAACATGAAAGAAAAGAAACCTACCATAGCAGCTCTTAAAAACATAACTTTTGTGCCACCTCATATATCAGAAGTGACCTGTTCAACTTCATCTACATAGATACATAAATGCCATTTCCCTCGGGGAAAATGTGATAAATGACTTAACAGAAGTCACATTTCCAGAGCATTCTATACACAGTACAGATATCTAGAGGCCATTTCCTACAGCAGATAAACGAAGGAAAATCCAGTGGATTGATTAAGTTTTGGTTTGGATTCTCTCAAGGAATTGTGTTAAAGCTAAGCCAACTAAATTTGACAGAACTTTGACACTTCCACTCTTTCACAGGAGAACCACACAGCATAGCGCAGAGTCAATAAATATCATGGATTGAATTGAGTAAGCTTCCTGGTTCTGACTCATTACTATTGAGTATTGAAATAGATTTGCACTAAAATGATAAATCTGATTCGTTTCTCTCTTCTGGTAGACAGCAGTTTTCTGTGAACTCCCTATAACTGACGTAGTGTATCCAGACAGACTGAGCTTGATGTACCTATTCATAAACTTGAAATAAGATTGATTAGGGTCTGCTTAGACCGAAACAAACGTTTGGTGAAATTTACCTTAATTTATCAGGCAGAACCTGACAAGTTATTTTCACACATTAACCTCCCAGAAGATCCATTTTATTCTCGGTCAGATTGAATATTTACAGAAATTTACCTTAATTTATCAGGCAGAATCTGACAAGCTTTTTTTCACACATTAACCTCCCAGAAAATTCACTTTATTCATGTTCCATTAAAACAATATTTTGTAATTTCTATCAGAATACCTCGTGTGCTATTTCAAGAGAAAACCAATGTCATTTTTGGCATTCAAATAAACTTGAAAATATGCCCCACCATAATTGGCAAACGGAACGCGTTGGCCGTTGAATATGATCTTAAAATTTTGAATAAAGTCATCTGCCACAAGTATTTTTCTTAAAAGCACTGTTTCGATAGAATACGCTTTGCATGGAAAGATTTATATAAGAAGTCACCTGCACATAGACTGTTATACTTTCATTCAAACTAAAACTGAAGAGCAACAATGATACTAAAGCTAGCCCTAGTTAGGATGACCATCAAATTTCAAACCTGATCATAGCCCACAGTCAAGTGTAAAGCTGCATCAACTGGGTTGGTTAGACATGGTTAGATAGTAAGGCAGGGTACCAAGGTTCAAATATCTCGAGGCATCTTTAGTTTTTAGTGGGCTGTCTTTCTGTATAAATGAATTGTTTTAAGCTGTTGAAGCCAAATTCAAGTCTGAGACAACATTGGCATAACAGATACCATGGAGAATACACATTCTCCCTAAAGACCTGTTGACTAAAGAGATCTTCCTCGAATGTCAGTATAGTTGGTTGAACTTTTTTAATTTTGGGAATATTACAATACAGTGCAGTGTAGTAATCACATATTGGTAATTACGAAGGGGCATTTGCTGCAGAGTGATAAAGGAAACATCTTGTAAAGAAAAAGGTTGAACATACAAACAACTAGCACTTTTTGGATCTTCGACACCAAAATCACATTAATTCAAGTAACAGACCACAAAAGTAAGTTATCGATGCTATTTTTCTGACTACCTGAAACAACCCCTGAGTTCAAAGAAAAACCGACAACTTACCCCTTACAGTAACCCCAACCTTAAAGAGAAACCGACAACTTACCCCTTACAGGAACCCAACCTTAAGACAGATCTATTGTAACACCTATGCCCAAACATAATTGACATGCCCTTATAGTCCCGATATACCCTCCTTGAACGAAAATTTAAATAGGTACTGAGGTTTTCCTTCCAAAACATTTTTTTATTGAGATTTGTTTAAAATATACTCTGCACGAAAATTTAAATAGGTACTGAGGTTTTCCTTCCAAAACTTATTTTTATTGAGATTTGTTTAAAAGATCTCTCAGTCTAAGGTCTAAGTTTGAACATAAACTCGAGCACAAGAATGCACCACGAAGCCCCACTTGGAAGCAAATAAGCAAAATATTCTCGTTCGTTTTATTCCTTTATTTTTCCACATGTTTGAGTGGATTATGTGCATAAAGAGAGCAAGTTAAGAGGCATACCAAGCACCGGGAAGCTTATCCAGGAAACTAGTAGACAAAGGGGCTAAAAATAGCAGGGGCCGTCCGAGTATCAACACATCGCCTTTATTCGCAGTAGCGGGAATTACGGAATTAACGCTAACAGAATCCTGTTCCCATTTAACCATCATGTAAATGCCATAGCCGACCATCCCCAAGCCGGCCAATGTCAGTAGAAAATTTAAAATCTTCAGAAGGCATTCAGCAAACCAACGGCAAGCCATTTGTTTTCTCGAAATGAAGTTTTTTGCTGCACCGTCCGATTCTCAGTACATCATAACCTTCCTTGCCAACCACTCCCGCCGTAGAACCTACAAATTCGTCGATATCTAACGAATTCTCTAAAAAAACGAGAACGAGAACAGCTGCAAATGCTTCGGCTTCTTGGTTCTGCAAACAAAGAGGGGCTAAAATTTAGAAAATCGAACAGCGACCTATTGATCTGATCACACAGAAAAGCACTTCAGACAAAATGTTCGAAGTAATGGCTTTGGCGGCCTATAAACGAGGCGCTGTAATAAATTTGACCACCGAAAACCGATACAGAACCATAGCATGATATAAAGAATCTAATATTCTTCGATCGCTGCAGATTTAGCCCGGGCTTTATTCGGCTTTGAACAACTAACGAATACAGTACAAAGAATTTGCAGAAAAATAAATCGTTCGAAAGCTCCGGACTCACCGATCTGGATGGATTGAAGCTCGAGGAGGTCGTCTATGACGGCGAAAAACAGACGGCTCCGTGGAGGTCTGGACGCTGAAACGCTCGCAAGGGTACGTTGAACGAGTAATTAATTAACAGTGAAGAAAAGCCATCCTCAAGTCCCGAGCTGAGTCTAGCCAAACCTTTACAGGGCGGCGGGTAAAAATAACACGGTAAAAACAAAGCACCGGGTAAATTCTACATCACTCTAACTCCCGCTCCCAACGCATCTACAAATAATAGTTTGACACGTGTTCCATTTACATTGACTCAATTTCCGACCTCAAGGGCACTGTGAAGAATATGTCCGTGTCCAGCTGGATTCATCCGACGATGCAGGGGGCTGGTGGGCCCCGCCATAACAGCCAATCCCCCACTACCACGGGGGTCACCGCCTATAGCCCATTTTAAGCGGCAATACAACCGGCCAGTCCAACCTAATGTTCAATGTTGATACGCCTTGTCAAATCTATTGGATAATACGAATAATAATATAAAGTAAAACTAAATAATAATAATATCTTAAAATATTGGATAATAAGAATAATAATATAAAGAAAAGGTCAAACAGCCGGGCAAGTGGGCCTTGTTTTCTTTTATCCAGTCTTCTTGTCGGATATTGTTACTATACGCTTAGTTGTCCCCTAATGTCGAATACGTCCGTGGTGGTGTGGATCTACATATTGCTTCTACCATTTTCTTCCCGCAATGCATTCTCCACTAGTAAAAGGGCCAGGCTTGCACTACATGAGGTTATGGTACGTATAAAAGTAGAGGTACAGTTGGTGTAAAAGTTGGGGCTTGTGGAACATGTAATTTGGACCATGTTGCGCCATGCTTGCTTACTTACTTTTCCTTTTTAATATAAAGTTTGCATCTTAGGCAAACTTTTTCTATAGTTTTTGTCCATGTAAAACATTATCATATTTTGTTATGTCAAAAAATAATTATGAATAGACAATGGCTTTGGCAGTTAATGAGATTTTATTTTATTTTGTTTTTTTAAAGTAGTTTATGTTAATCTAAGCAAGTTAGTTGGCACTTTTTTCCAACCGTGTGAATTTATTTAAATGAAAAGATATGTTTTTTATATTCATGTCGGCGATAAAGAATCTGTATTTCGCCAAAATTATATTTACCTAAACCTAATAGATAATATTATGTAAAAGGAGCACCGCATAAAAAAATTGAGATAGTGATAACCATTAACCAAGTTTTGTTAATAATATTTAATTTTTTAATTAAGAGGAGGTTAATGTGATTCGAATTAGTATTACATGAAATTATTAAGGTTATTTGATTCATTTGTTTTTAAGTTGATGTGGTTAAATTTAACAATACATACATGAAACTATTTAATTATTCATTTTTATTGGTTTAATAAATCATTAATAATAATAATAATCTAATTTTAAGGTTATGGTCAAGTTATACATCAAATTGTTGTATGAGACTCTCTTGTTTGTAAGACAAGGCTTAAGGGACACTCTCAACCTAAAATGTTTACAGAGATATACATACTTTACCCTCTTTAGATTTGAATTTGTGACCTCCTAAAAAGAAACATAATATATATATATATATATATATATATATATATATATATATATATATATATATATATATNTATTTATATATATAATTAACTTTTAAAATATATTTTTAAATTTTAATAAAAATATGTAGAATGTTATATTATATATTTTAGAGATGATATTGCAAAATTTTATAGTTTTCTATGCAATTTAAAACTCTGAAGAGTTTCATGATATTTAACTATTATGTGTTCTTTGTGACTTGTTTCTACTATGCAAACAATTGAGGCTAGATGTAAGTCCTAAATAACTTTGGGATGAAAAATACCCCACTCACTATATTTTATTTAGAGAATATATAGTGAATTATAAATGCTTCAATATTAAGGAAGTACATACTTGTTGCATTGTGATAAGATGAAGTTTTCCAAAAATACACTTGTGAAAAAGAGAGTACATTTTTATCGTATGAATAAATTTATACTTAACATATCATTGTATTTACATTTAAAATATGGATATTTCGATGGGATATAGATATATCAATATTTAGTTATAGTTATAGTTATGGCGTAAACACTTTATGAGTTGGCCATTTTTTGGTGGCTCAAAATAATAGGAAGGTAAATCAACATTTTTGCCAAGCAAGATTTTTTTTTGGATTGATGAATCCCAAATATCCATTATTAATATTGCATAATCTTGTTGAAGTAGATGTATTTGATGTTGTTAGATTGATTTCTACATTAAAAACAACAATTTTATCAATGAAAACTTACAATTTTCGCAAAGATTGCAAAAATGAATTTCGGTGATGACAAATCGAAAAAGATCAAAACATAAAATGTTACCTTCTTCTTTGATTATATAGTTAATATAAGTTGATTGTATTTTAGTATTTCAATTGTATTTCAATTATATTTAAGTTGTATTTTGGTTGGCATGATGTTTTGGTTGTTTATGTATTTTATTGCTTTTTTCTTTTAATTTTTTACACTTTAAATTCGGTGCTCAATAATTTTATATGTTTTTTTAATTACATTAGCATCTATTTAAGTTAATTTAGCTTGTCAAACATGTGCTATGCCCTTTTGTTGATAGAGGGAAACCTCACACACACAAGAGCTCAACACCCATCAAGATTTAAAGCAAGATTATTTACATGCCAATGTCTTCTCCCAACCAATTTAGCTTATAAAACATGTATTTTAGCTTTTTGTTTTTTTCTTGATAGAAAAAAACCTTACACATAAGAACTCTAGAACTCAACATCCATAAAGATTTGAAGCAAGATTGTTGACAAGTCAATGCCTTATCCCAACCATTCATCCATAACATAGTGATTGCTTTTGTTTTACAATAATAGCTTTCAACAAATATCTCATGATCATTCATTTTTGTAAAATGCATGTATATCTTTTGTATATATGAAATATGAAATATCTTATAAAAAATAATATTAGCATTCAATCATATTTTGATATATATATTTTTTAATATTTCAACTTTATATTATATTGTGGTTCCATTGAGATTGTGTGTTTTCATGTGAATAATTTAGATTCAAAGTTGGGTGTATATATAACTCTTATGTATATATATAATGATATGTTTGATCTTTTGGAATTGGTTTTCCTTTCTTATTGAAAAGATTTAACACTTGTTCAACATACTAAATTAGTTTTAATAAACTTTAATAAAATAATAATTATGATAAAACATTTTAAATGTGTATATTTTATATAATTATATTTCCATTATATTTCATCATTATAAGAAGAAGTTCATGAGTATAATATATATAAATATTGATAACTAATACATGGGAATAATATTCTTTGTTAATAAAATTAATTTTGAGATCTAAAGTGTTTCGTGTTTCCAGTTAGCAAAAGGTTAAACTACAATTAGGGGTAGTATATAGTTTCATGTATGGGATTAAGATTATATGCTACCAAAAAGCACATAATTTCATTGGAGGTAGCCTCAACAATGACCACAAGGGATACAAGCTTTCTTGCAAAGACTATCTAGGTTGAAACCACCGTTTGATCCGGAGTAAGACCTAAAACTACCTTTGATTGGCAAAGAGTTCATCTTCCTCGGATGTAAGTAAACGGGTTAACGACCCAAACCCCAAAGGCATCTGGTAGGAGTGAAAGTCTACCCCCTTACGGACCACCAACGAGTTATTTTATGTGGCATGATTTTCCTTCGATGATAATAATGAATCAGACTACATCCATGAATAGTAGTCAATAATGAGTGTCCTCGCTGTCAATGGACAATTGAATCGTGAAAGGTTTTATCACCTTTGAGGGGAAAAAAACACAGTAAAACAAAACAATCAAACAAAAATAAAAACCTCAAGACAAACATCCATCCCTTGATTTCATAATTTGTTTTATAGAGAGCAATTGTTTTATAGTTAAAACAAATATTGAATGTATACAAAATATTATAGAAATATTTTAAGATTCGTGGGTATATTTTAAAATGAGCATTATACTTTTAAGAGATTTTCCCAATTCTAAATTGATCGAGATCGCAAAAATATGACCAAAGTTCTAAATCGATTGGAATTCTAACTTTTGTATACCCAATTTCTAGCAATTTAATGGCTCCATGTTATATATCTCATCCACTCTTCTCTTAATGCAATTATATATTTTAAGGTTGAACATTTTAAGTTTTCAAACTTTTTTCAGTTTGTCCTCACTAGATTTTTGTTGGGTAATCTTTGGAAGTTTTAAACCTTTGAAGTGAAATATTGAATACAAATTATTAAACAAAGTAGAAAGAACAACAATAGCACACACATAATACACAGAGATGTATCATGGAAACCCTTAATCGAGAAAACCAACAAACCTTAGAGTTGCACCTCTATCTTCTTATTATATTAACTTCATTGTTCACAATACAATATATAGGTATTATGAGGCATCCAAAACCCTCATTTGTTGACTATATTAGATTACAACCCTTGTTCCTTAATTGGAATTAGTTTACAATGGACCGAAAAAACCGAAACATGTTAACAAGCAGAATAAAAATAGCCCAGAATTAGCTCGAATGAAGGGGCCTAAATCAACCCTCCCAAGGCATACAAACAACACATGGTGATAGTCATGCAAAAAATATAACACATGCAATATACGCATGCAAACAATATAACACATTCCCAACAATCTTTGCCAAAATTGAAATTTTGGATTAATAAAATTATTAAATAGGAAAAGAAATTACATATGAGAATTTGCAAGAGTTTACACCCGAATAACTCAACACTCTTGCAATGAGCTATATATAAGCTAAATGTCCTAACAAACTCTAGTTATGGATCACTTGTTAAATAAACAAGTGTCCATTTACAATAAATGCTATCTTAACAATCTTCTAACTATACTCCTAATTTAGAGCCTAAGATATGACACCTTTCTAGAGTCATATCTTTTACAACAATACTCTATTTCTAAATATCTCCATTTATTAATCAAATGTTCTAGATTATTAATTTAATATCCTAAATTAATAATCATTTGATTCTAACTTATTAAACTATGATATTTGTATTTTGGATTATCTAACATTCCCCCCTATGATCCAAAGATACATTACAACAGATACCAAGTTCATCCCTGAACTTAGTAAATTTTATTCTGCCAAGAGGTTTCGTGAAAATGTCGAAGATTTGATCTTCTGAAGGACAATAAATTGGCTTGATAACATCCTTTGCAATGAGTGATCTAATATGATGATACTTGGTGTTCACGTGCTTTGTCTTTGAATGAAAAACTGGATTCTTGGCAAGCTTAATGGCTGACTGGTTGTCGATGAATAATGATGTAGCTTCTGCTTGAGAAATGCCCAAGTCCTGTAAAATTATGCTTAACCAAACAATTTCACATGTTGCTTCCCAGGCTGAGATGTATTATGATTTTGCTGTAGAAGTGGCCATTGTAGCTTGTTTCTTACAATTCCAAGACATTGTTGTTGAACCCATGTTCATTAAATAACCTGATGTTGATGCTCGATCATCAATACTTCCGGCAAAGTCGACATCTGAAAATCCACCAAGTACAAAATTTTTAGTCCTTTTGTAAAGAAGACCAAAATCTTTTGTTCCTTGGATATATCGAAGAACTCTTTGGCTACATTCCAGTGGTTGTCTCATGGTTGCTGCATAAAGCGTGAAAGAATATTGACTACATAAGATAGATCTGGTCGAGTGTTTTTCAAATAAATCAAGTTGTCAATCAATTGTTTATAAATAGTGTTGTCTACCATTTCCCCCCCTTCAAATTTTGAAAGTTTCAAGTTTTGTCCCATAGGGTTAAGAGATGGTTTGCAATCCTGCATGCCAAACCGCTGAAGAATTTCTACTGCATACTTACTCTGAGAAATGAAAATATGATGTGGATGTTAGAATACTTCAATTCCAAGAGAGTAGTGAAGTAGTCCCAAATCTGTCATCTTAAAGCCTGCATGTAACTCCTTTTTCACATGTGCAATATGATCATCATTGTTTCCTCTAATGATCAAGTCATCTACATACATAATAAGAATCACCATATATGGACCATGTTGATGGATATACAAAGTATCATCAGATTCACTTCGTTGAAAACCAACCTTCCTAAGATATTCATCCATTTTGGTATACCAAGCTCGGGGAGCTTGCTTTAACCCATATAAAGCCTTAATTAATTTGTAGACTTTATGTTCCTGCCCTACAATTTCAAAACCTGGTGGTTGTTGCATATATACATCTTCCTGTAAGTCTCCGTTGAGAAAAGCGTTTTTTACATCCATTTGATGAACTTTCCAACCTTTCTGAGTGGCCAATGCAAGTGTTAATCGGATGGTATTCCATTTAGCTGTAGGAGCAAAAGTTTCCTCATAATCAATGCCTTCCTGCTACGCAAAACCTTTAGCCACAGGTCGTGCTTTATACTTGTCAATTTCGCCATGTTGGTTGTATTTAATTCTGTAAACTCATTTGCATCCAATGGGTTTAACACCTGTAGGACAATCAACAAGTTTCCAAGTGTTGTTATCAATTACTGCTTGATACTCTTGAACCATAGCCTATTGCCATTCTTTATGTTTTACTGCTTCTTTATGTATGATCTTCAGATAAAGGAAAATCAAGTTCATACCAATTATATGAATTTGGTTGACTTTGCATTTTTCCTTTTCTTTGATTTCCTTTAGTTTCTAACTTTTGAAGAAGACTTTTGATGTCTTCAACACTCTTACTTTCAGTTTCATCAAAAATTACATCCCTGCTTACAATAAATTTTCTGTTGGACAAAAGTTGGTACCCTTTCTTCTCATCAGAATACCCAATCATTATGCACTCCAAGCTTCTTGAGTCAAACTTAGTTCGTTTTTCTTTCGGAACTAAGGCATAACATACTGATCCAAAAACTCTAAGATGTTTAACTCGAGGTTTGAAACCAAACCATGCTTGATAAGGTGTGATTTCGTCCAAAGAAGCAGTTGGAGATCTGTTTTTTAAGTAGATAGATGTATGGATTGCTTCTGCCCAATATGTAGAACTTAACTTTTTAAAGCTTAACATAGATCTTGCCATGCCTAACAAGGTGTGATTCAATCTTTCTGCGACTCCATTTTGCCGAGGAGTGTAGAAATTTGTAATATGTCTTCCTATCCCATTGTCTGTGCAATAAGTTTTGAATTCATTAGAAGTGAATTCCCCTCCATTATCTATCCTAAGAGTGCCTATCTTTTCTTTAACTTCATTTTCAACAAGTTGACGAAATATCTTAAACTTATCAAATACTTATGACTTTTGCTTCAAGAAGTAAACCCAAGTTACTTTACTGAAATCATCAATGAAGAGTAAAATATACTTGCAACCACCTAAAGAAGTTTATAGTGGTCCACAAACATCACTGTGAACTAGTTGCAACCGCCTATTTGCACGCCATGAACTTGTTCGAAAACTCTCTCGACTCTGTTTGCCATAGATGCATGCTTCACATTTTGAATTTTTCTTTTTGAAAGTGGGAAGTCCCTTAACCATCCCTTGTTTTTGTAGTTGAGAGAGACTTTCAAAGTTGAGATGTCCATATCTCACATGCCACAATCTGATAGGTGAAATACATGTACTTACTGTTCCTGCAAAGTCTGAATGTCTTGGAATAACTATCCCTTTCATCCTTAACAGTTTTCCATCTTCATAACCTGTCATCACTGTTTTCATATTTTGTTTGACTGAATTAATCTTATCTAAGCCATCTTCCATAATCACATGATGTCCTGCTTGTCAAATCGTGACTAAAGACAACAAATTCTTTTTAAAGGTGGGTACATACCATACATTTGAAATCATACTTTCTCCAATATCAGGTAAATAAACTTTAACTACACCTTTTCCATAAGGAGTATGTTTGGTATTATCTGCAAGAAAGATGGAATTAAGATGACATTCTTGAAAATTCCAAAAGAAGTCACGTCTGAAAGTCATGTGTTGAGATGCTCCTGAATCTAGAATCCAAGCATCTTCATAATCACTTTGAAAATCGGTTGAAATTTGTAATGCTAAAGATGAGGTAAAGGCATATTATGAACCATCATCATCTCGATCATTTGCAAACTGTGTTGTGTTTTGATGAAACTTGGAAATTTTATCAATGGAAGTTCAACAATCTTCTGCATAATGACAAACTTTGTTACATCTTCTACAAACAATTTGACTTAAATCTCTTCCTTTGCCTGAATTCTATCCTCTGCCTCTGCTTTGACCTCTGTGTGGAGTTTGTCCTCTGCCTTGAAAATAGTCGATGCCTTGACTATTTCCTCTTCCTTGGAAATACCCTCTACCTTGACTGTTTCCTCTGCCTTGAAAATACCCTTTGCCTTGACTATTTCCTCTGCCATGAAAATTGTTCCTGTCTGAAAATTTGTTTTCTCTACTTTGGCTTCGACCATGACCTTGTACAAAATATCCTCTTCCTCTACTTCTAGAACTTTCACTTGAAGATTTACTTGTGTTGGCTTCTGTGAAAAAAACATCTTCTCCAACTTGCTTTTTCTTTCCAAAAGTTTTGTTGTGTTGAGATAACATTTCACTTTGTTCATCAAATGTAAGCTTATCTAACTTGCCAGTGACTTGTAAAGATTCCAAAAAAATTGTATAGGAAGAAGGCAATCCAACAATTAAAATTGTGGTCATGAAACTATCATTTACTGCTTGAAAACCAACATTTAGTATTTCCTGCTTAATGTTCTTAAGTCTGGAAATATATTCATGTACATCACCTCCTTCAGTCAATTTATGTTGGAGCAATTTTAACTGTAGATCAACTTTCTTTGATTCAGGTTGAGTATCAAATAAATCCTTAAAAAATTTCAAAGCAAACCATGCATCACTAGTATTTTCAATGTGAACATACATCTCATCATTGACTGAGGATTTAATGAGTGCTAATGCTTTGGCATTTTTAACTTCCCATTTTGCTAATGTAGTTGCATCTGTAGGCTTATTTGGCTTAGTATCTTCATTACTATATCACGCCAAAGTTCATTGTAAATAAGAGTACTTTCAATGAGACATTTCCATGTTTTGTATGATTTTGTGCCTTCAAGTTTGTCAAAGTCAGAGAACAAATTAATTAACGTCGACATTGTAGTGTTGAATCTTCGCACCAAAAAATAATCAAGCAAAGAGATATCAAGATGAACAACACACGAGACACATCACACAAAAAATAATCTATCGGGGCTTGGCCTTCACCCTCGTATAGTCATTGAAACAAGGAAAAAATGACTGAGCTTTGTACTTTGCTCTAGTCAAATTCCAGGTAACTTTCAAAATTTTACTTTTAACAATGCTCTTGCAAATTTCACCCCCCCTCAAAGTTAAAATTACTTTGAGTTACAAAATTTTTGTTACCCTCAAAAATATTTGAACTGCTTATTACTGTTTTAAGAAAATCTGTTGCCTTTGTTGATCCTTCGGCTCACAATACATTCTCTCCAAGCCTTAGAAACAATGTTGCTGAAGTTGTACAAACTACAGTGGGGTCTCTGATTTCAATTTGGCATCGATTCTTTGCAAAAACGTGATGTTGGATCATGGTTTTCTTAGTCAATCATTATATCCAGTACAAAATGATTAATATGACAGTGAAGAGTTCTGCATCTATGCCACAGGAGAATCTTTGGCTGTAAAACAAAATCTGCTAGATCTGATTTTTTTTTAATGCACATTCTTAAAGGGTGTGATTAGCAAAGTGTTGGGCGCTCAATACTGTAGTTTGCAACATTATGGCATGCGTCGATTATCCATTTTACTGGCCCGACAAAAAAAAAAAAAAAACACTATGCAGAACAAGGTAACATAGAGAAGTCGTTAGGTTGATATTGTCCACAAATCCAATTTAATATGTCAGCGAGTAGCATTCCCTTCTGATGTTCATGATATTGTTGGATCGCAGTACAATCACTAGCTTCACGATATTGTTGGATTTAAGTTATGTATTGTATAACCATCCACTTTATATAAAAATTCATGTTTATAGGCGCCCGTCGGAATTATGAACAGATGTTGAACGCACCTCAATATTGCAGGCTTTATGAACAGAGGACTCCACGTCGAACGCACCTCAATACTCCACGCTCTTAGTCACTGAAAGTTGTCGAATTCATACAGGTTTTGGACGTTCCTCTTCTGTATTTGCACACATCAAAGCTTCTTCAGACAACAAACCTTGACATAGCTGTTCACTGTCTCCACGAATGTGGCCGGAAATTTCAACAAGACGCATGTTGTTGGCAATTTGTGGTAGAACTGAGCGATTTTTTTAAAAAAATAGTCTCTCCAATATTACAGTGAATCCTTCTACTGAAGCTGGCAGTGGTCGATCATTCTCTTGCAATTAATTTTACAAAATCAAAAAAAAAAAACATACACCGTATACAGGATTCAACTATGAAGTACGAGTTGGTGGAGTGGAGCATTAAAAGGTTCATGCAGTGAATAACGCTTTATGTTTTTGCTCCAGTCGATAAAGGGCTACGCAGGTATACAATAATGAAAGCAATGACAAGCCCGTTTTTATTTTAATAATTTCAGGGACGGAAATGCATGAACTAGCATTCAGAAGTGACGAACAAATCAAGTTTGAACCAGTAATCCAACAAATAAATTGCAGAGACAATAAAGAATGAGTTTACAAAAAAAAATTATTTCCCTTTCTTTAAAAAAATGAACCATTAACTAATCGATTTTACTGACAGAGTGCGCTGGCCTGTAGAGATGAAATCTTCTCCTCAGATCAGCTAATCTCCTCCTCAGTTCAGCTGCATTACTGGAGCTCTGATACCACAATAATGACAGAAGTGTCCTCAGACACACACTTTTATTAAATAGGTAAATAAATTACATATGAGAATTTGCAAGAGTTTACACCCGAACAACTCAACACTTTTGCAATGAGCTATATATAAGTTAAATGTCCTAACAAACTCTAGTTATGGATCACTTATTAAATAAACAAGTGTCCATTTACAATAAATGCTATCTTAACAATCTTCTAACTATACTCCTAATTTAGAGCCTACGATACGACACCTTTCTAGAGTCGTATCTTTTACAACAATACTCTATTTCTAAATGTCTCCATTTATTAATCAGATGTTCTAGATTATTAATTTAATATCCTAAAATAATAATCTTTTTATTCTAACTTATTAAACTATGATATTTGTATTTTGGATTATCTAACAGTTTTTAATGAAAATAGATTTAGTGACATTGAATACCCCTATTACAAACAAATTGTGCAATGTTAACATGTAATATTTATAATTCTATTGATCCAAAACTATTTTTGCCAGATTTTAAATTAAAAACATTGATTTCCTTTCTTATTGTTTTAATTCACCAACAAAAAAAAAAAAAAAATTATTGCGCCCACAAGTGCTCTTTAACCCAATATGGGGGAGATTCATGTAACATAACCCATTAAAATAATAAAAATAGAACATATTATTTATATATATATGAAATATTTTAATATATATTGATATATTTTATAATATTAATATATTATAAAATATTTTTTCATGGAGAGGAGCTCTGCGGTAGGTCTCGCAATGGTCTTTTACGCACCTTGGGACCTCGGGCCCTTTCCTCCCTACAACCCTTTCCCAGCCTTTATTCTCTTTTCCGGCCCCGCAAGTCCCTTTTTCGTCTCCCACTTCTTCCTATCTCCTTGTCTTCCTCATTTCCCTCTCTTGGCAGACTTGTGTCTAAGACAGATGGCATCCACGAGGGATGACATTATGGCTTATGATGACAGTCGAGCATCAGAAAAGGATTTTCCTTCTCGGGACGAATTTCTCGAAAATAGGTCTAGGTTACCTTCCAGCGTATGTGTGGAAGAAGCTCCATTAAATGGCTTCTCCAATGATGATTTAGCTCTTGTGAAAGATAAAAAGTTTCTTAAGGAGGATCCGCATGTCTCTCTCACTTATGGGGCTCTTGGTCTAAAGGGTCTATCTATTCTGAATTAGACTCATGACGATTATCCACAAGAAGATTGAATCCCTGAACTCTTTCCTGCTCGCAGAAGGAATAGTGGCTTATCTAGTTTAGAAAGAAATTTCAGAGATCCTAAGGATAGGGGCCCTGAAACAACAAGACTTAAAAGAAGTACGTGGTGTATATGTGAGAAGTATGGTTCTGCTAAAATGGTGGTGGGAGTGGATATATCGGTTTCAGAGGTAGCCCAGAATACAAGAAAATTGTTAGTTGGTCGTTTCAATGGAAAGACAACAGGGATTAAGGCCCTCTAGTATTGGATTACAAAGGAATGGCAACCGGTATTAGGCTATGCTCCATAAGCCCACGCTTTACTGAGGGGATGGTTATCTTTTCGACTTCGTACGAAGGAAGATTGCAACACTCTCTTATCTAGAAACTGGGCATGGGGCATGGCAGGCCTTTTCCTGAAATTTTGGTCATAGATTTTGACCATGTTCACGAACTAGTCTCTCTCATGAAAGTCTAGGCCATCCTCCTCGGACTACCCTTGGTATTCTGGTCAAGGGATGCCTTGGAAGCTATAGGAAACAAAATCGGAACCTCTGTAGGCCTGGAGCCCAATTGGGCCTCAAAAAAGGACCGTAGATGGGTGTGGGTTCAAGTGGAGGTCGATGTGCGTGAAGGGTTAGTCAAAAACATTGACATTGAGTTCAGAGAAAGAACATGGCACTAACGGGTAGACTATTGGAAACTTCCCTTTTGATTTCATGTTTGTCATGACATTGGCCATCTTAGAGCGCAATTTACAAAAGTGGTGCCTTCAGCTCATTCTCCTGTTAGGGTTTGGATAGCGAAGAAGACTTCGGGAAGAAAGGATCAGATTGAATCTGTTTTAGTCGAAGATAAATCAGTCTCTATTTCTCTAGCTCCGAAGAAGGTAGTCAATTCGATAACAGAAAAGGAAGATCTGTCTCTTTCGCCAAAGGATAAAGGTACACTTTCCCCTCCTATATCCCCTCTTCGTTCCTTTGGTTTGTCTTCGATTATTGAGACAGGAAATGGCTTTGTGGTCCCTTCCCCCCCTCATTCTCCTTCCTCCCCCCAGAGAGTCCTCGTTCCTCCCTTAGACGTAATTTTGTCCAATCCCTTAACTCGAAAGAAGTAATCCCCTTTTATGACCCCTTCCCCTTCCCCAAAAATGCCCCCTCGGGACCTCCCTCTCGCATCCAACCCTGATAAGATGAGATCCCTTTCTCTTCCCCCTTCCTTAGTGTTCAACCTTGTCTCTCAAAAATCCTCTCCTTCGGTTTCTGCAAACCTTTTGCCTTGCCTTGTTTCTTCGATAGAAAGATATGCTATGAGGTCAAAAGGTCGTCCAAAATGTATGGTCCCTTCTAAGGGAGGGATAACCCTGGATTCTCAGTCGGTCTCATGGGTCGGTAGAAAATCCTTTCTATGTAAGGCCAGAGAGAAAGTGGCCGCAGAGGTTTAAAATGTACCCAATCGACTATTGTGAGGGCCCTAGTAGCGGGGAGTGCCCTTCTTCCCCCTCCAAAATGATCTTACTATCCTTTAATTGCAAACGGGTCAGGGGCTCGCCCAAAAAACTTGCCCTCAAAAGGATCATCTTGAGCCACAGGCCAGATATCATCATGCTTCAGAAAATAAAGTGTAAAGGGGAGTTGGTAACTAAATTGATTGGATATTAGTTAAACAACTGGTCTTTCAGCTCTGTAGACGCTGACAATATGTATGGTGGCCTTTTGATAGGATGGAGTCTGGATTTTAAAGTTGTCTCCTCCTCTTCTATGCGAACATCCATCTCAGTCAAACTCATACACAAAGACGTTACTTTTGACTTTATTGTGATTAATATATATGCCCCCTATTATGAAAGAATACCTTTATGGGAAGACTTGTCTGATGCGGGAGTTTTCGATGACCCCCTGTCTATTTTAGGTGGTGACTTGAATTTTACGCTCTCTCTTAAAGAGGTATGGGGTCTTAACCCAAGAGAAGACCGCCAAAGCAATTTCTTTCACTCCCTCCTAAAAAAATGTAGTCTAGTCGACTTGGAGTCGGCCAAACTCACCCCGACTTCGAGGAACCTCAGAACTGGAAAGGACAAAGTGGCCAAAAGGCTGAAAATATTTTTAGTCTTTGAAAATTTGATTGACTTGGGGATTAGGTTTCAAGCATATGTGGAGGAGGGCAGGCTCTCTGACCATATATCCATTTCTTTACTATGGAAAGACGGGTCAGAAGCTCCTCCGAGCCCAATGAAAATCAACCAAGTTTGGCTAGCAGATGCAGATTTCAGAAGTATGGTATCCACAAACTAGGTCAAGCTCTCTTCCTCAAACCCTGAATCGATGATGGTTTAGTTTGTAGGCAATCTGAAAAAGTTAAAAGAAACCATAAAAATTTGGATCCCCATCTGGAGGGCCAAAAAACAAAGGGAGATTTAAGAGATTGAAGCAAATCTGACCAGACTCAGACAAAGCATTGATGAAGGGTCTCTTGATACTTCCAAGTTAGACTAGTTGAGGCGTCGAGGAAAAAAAATCAAGATGGCTCTCAAAGGAAGAATTATAATGGAAACAAAAGATTAGAGCCTTATGGATTCAAGCAGGCAATAATAATACAAAATATTTTCACCAGTTCGCCAACCTACGCAGAAACCAAAATTCGATATGGGAAATAAAAGATGAAGAAGGAAGAAGGGTAAACTCCTTTCAAGACAAGGTGGAAGCTGGTGCAAGGTTCTTTGAAAACCTTTTTAGGGCTCCAACAGGTTGCCTGATCCAAGAAACACTTGAAGTGATCACCAAGTTTCCCTCTTTCTTCACAAAAGAAATGAATGAGGAGGTCAGAAGAGATGTAACAGAGCATGAATTGTGGTCAACATTAAACTCCATGCAAAATGGAAAAATTATCGGGTCGGACGACTTTACTGTAGATTTCTTTAAAGCCTTCTATGATCTCTTCAAGGAGGACCTTTTATTGGTGATAAAAGAATCTCAGAGGGTGGGAAGAGTTCACAGATCTTTGAACTCGACCTTTCTCTGCCTCATCTCGAAGGTACAAAATGCAGTCTCATTTGGGGATTTCAGACCCATTTCCTACTACAATGTGGTGTACAAAATAATTTTCAAATCAATTGCAAGAAGATTAAATCCTTTACTCAGTTATTTCATTGGAGAAGAACAATTTGTTTTTTTGCAAAATCGTCAGATTCATGATGCAGTTGCCATGGCTCAAGAATTCCTTCACTCGGTGAAAAAAAAATCTCAAGGCTGTCATTCTTAAATTGGACTTGTCTAAAGCTTATGACAGAGTAAGCTGGACTTTCTTGCGATTGGCTCTCAAATTGGTTTGAGTGTAGATATTGTCAATTGGATTATGGATTGCATCCAAAGCGCCTCCTTTGTCATATTAGTTAATGGAGCTCCTTCCCGATTCTTCAAAGCAACCAGAGCTATACGACAAGGATGCCCACTTTCTCCATTTCTCTTTCTTCTTGTAGCAGAGGGGATGAGCAGACTATTAAAAGAGGTTAGATCGCAAGGGCATCTGCAAGGTATAATGGTCTCGAAAACGGAGATGATAACCCATATTCTCTTTATCAATGACATTTTTTGTTGTGTATACGACGCTTTATGCGATACCTCTGTATTAAAAGGTATAATAGGTCTTTATTGTAAAGCCACATGCATGCAAATAAATATGGAAAAATCATGTATGCTTCTTAACAACATCTCTGATGGTGAAGCAATCTTTTTCCTGTCCCTATTCCTTGCTCAGAGAACAACTTTCAATGAAGGCTTCAAATATCTTGGTTCTCAACTCAAACCTGACAATTATAAAAAAGGGGATTGGTTATGGCTTATACACAAAGTGGAAACAATAATTTCTATCTGGAATAACAAGATTCTTTCAAGAGGAGGAAGGATTGTTTTGACCAAGTATGTTCTAGAAAGTATTTTGTTTTACTGGAATGCTATAGCAACAATCCCCAAAGGTGTATTGGATAAGATCAAAAGACTAAGCTTTAACTATTTATGGTCGGGTCAAAACTTATCGGGTAAGATTCATGCACTGTACCCAACAACCATAGTTGGTCACACCAAGCAAAATTTTTGTCTTATCAGCTCTGATACCATTTTATTATCATACCTAGCCTCTAGCTAGGAAACAATGTGTGTGGAATACATATAACATTAAATATATGCTATTAAAGCCATTATTTTGTTGTTATTCGTTTCCCATAGCCTACAACTACAATTTATAATAGATTTAGCTGCAACAATAACCATAAAACATATGCCTCTGAAACATGCTAATAAACAACAGGGGATACAACAACATCATTCATTACAGTAACATGTAAGTCATTATCATTCCCACAAAGTTCATGCACAACCATAACACATGTAAATAACTCGGTACAAGATTAAACACTTATCTTAAACAAGAATCGTGCAACCAGCTGCTTGGGACGAACGTTGCACCCAACAGTAGATTGACTGTTCCAAATCTCATCAACCAATCACCCCCGAGTTGAGGCTAGAAATCCACAAAAGAGGGTGTCTCTCATAGTCCACTCACAACTCATAATTCTCTCAACCCAACTAATATTTTCCTACAACTATCCTAACTTTTCCACCAACTCTCTTCTAATTGACCTACCCAACCCAAGGAATGCACCATTCATTTATCAAGGTTAACCTAAGGGATGTACCATCTATTTATCAAGGCTAACCCAAGGAATGAGCCATTTGTTTATCAAGGTCTCTCCGACAAAGGCAACTAGGAATCTCTTAGCTGGGAATTCAAGGGAAACTGCTGCTAGGAAAACTATCAACAAATCAACAACACACTTGTTCTTTCAGTGCAACTCACACATGAGTTCACTCTTCCGACCTGACAACCGGGATATTTAGTTCTCCAACTCCAATTAGTTCCAGTTACACTCCAGCTTGCGCTCCAGACTTTACCACACCAGCGCCCCGCTCCCTGTTCGCTTCTCACACACAGGCTTGACTAACTCCCCAAGCTGTTCGAATTGTTGTTACTTCTCCTAGTGGATTGTACTCCACCCCCATGTGCCCAATCACTTTGGGATGTGACCACTCACACCCACCCCCGTACATGTATTCAATGATTGGCTTTTGGAAACACTCATTCAGAAAGATGTGACCAGTCGCACCCTCCCTCTTACATGTATTCAATTATTGGCTTTGGGAACACTCAATTAGAAATTGGAAGGTTCATATGCAACAACATATTTAGGAAAATGGGTTAAGTCTATCAACATGGGTAATTCCCCCTTGGACCCCTCTTGGTCGTTATCCTAGACACTCCCCTCTCTTGTGGATTAATTCACCCCCCATCTCTTGTCAATGTCCCCTTAGCAGTTGGCATCACATTTTATTATTAAAACATTGAAATACAATTCGCATATTACATCACTTGGTCGTAGCCACATATTATATCTACATAAGCATTAATCAAATTGGAGATTATAATGGGGATGTTACAATTCATCTAGCCAGTTGGAACTCTATAGTTTCTCCTAAAGAATTCGGAGGATGGTGTCTCAAGGATATTCCTCTTTTTGATCGAGCTCTAGCAGGTAGAAACCTTTAGAGGCTTATGCAAAATAATTCTTTGTGGGTTAGGGTAATGTGCTCAAAGTATTTAACGAATCTCTCTCTGGTAGAATGGTTCAAAACTCCGGTGAAATATACTAAAGGCTCAATCGTGTGGAAAGCATTGGTAGAAGCCTTCCCCTTGGTCGACAACTGGACCGTTTGGAGAGTAGGAAATGGGAGGCATATTAGACTAGGTGAAGACCCATGGCTCGGAGTTGGCAATGGCTTTAGACTATCGGATAATTTGATTCATCTTCTGCGTAGTGCCAATATATGTTCTTTAGTAGATGTGTGTATTGGTTCCCCCAGCTTTGGGGTTGACAGGGGTGGAAAGACTCGACCTTTCTTGGTCTCCATGATAACCTATTGGGAGAATGGGACTCCTTCATCACAAATCTTTAAGAAAATTCCATTATCATTGATAATGAGTCACAGGATGTTCTATGTTGGTCAAAGAACCCAACCAGTGGATCCTTCACTTCTAAATTAGGCTACAAAGCCTGGTTTGAGAACAAATGGTCTGTAATAAAATCCTGGTGGTGGAAACATCTCTGGAAACTAAAAGCTCCTTTAAGATGCAAGCTCACGTTATGGTTGGCCCTCAAAAACAAACTTCTCACTCGGGACAACGGGAAAAAGAGGGGGTGGATTGGACCTAACTGGTGTGTGCTATGCAAATCTGATGTCGAATCTAACTCTCATGTTTTTGTCTCGTGCCCTTATGCATAAAAAGTTTATTCAATGATTAAGGGTAATCTTGGCATCAACTCAAAATGGAAATCCGAAAGTCTGGAGGAATGTCTTAGGCATTAGCTAATGGATAGGTCAACTTCTCTTTATGAAGGTCTACCTAGTCTTATGGTCTCAAATCTATGGTGGGCCCGTAATTCTGCCACATTTCAGGGAAAATATGTATCACCGGAGGTCACGACCACTATAACTTTGAGCCAAGCATAGGAGTTCAAATCAGCTCCAAAAGAACCGAAGAAGATAATCTTGGTTTTCCCTTCTCTAGACTTTATGATCCTATGGGTCTACTTCGATGGGGCAACCATCCAAATGTGGAGTAGGCGTGGTCTTATTTATCACTCAAAATCATTATGTGTATATAAAATATGGTTCGGGAGAAGGTTCTAACAATTGCATAGAGATTATTAGACTATGGACCCTTCTCGAAACAACCAAAGCTATGGACATCCAAAAATTGCAGGTGCTTGGGGACTCCAAGCCGATGATTGACTAGGCTTAGGGAAAAGCAAACTTTCAAAACATCAATTTGGACCCGATCAAGAGAGACATAAAACTTGCTTATCTATCATTTGAAAGGTTGTCTTTTCACCATATCTTGAGGGAAGTGAACACAAAGGCAGTTGAATTACCCAAAAAGGCCCTAGAGCTCCAAATCGATACCTTTTTTGTAACGAGTTTGCGAATGGCATAGAAACCAAATCTGTCAAACTTTGGTTTTAAGTTTTTTCTTTAAGTTTGTATGAAGGGATGCATTGTATTTTGTATTAATAGTTTTTGTAAAAGATGTAAAGGATGACAGAGGTCATATGGAACAACTAAAGAAGTAGACCTTGGCAAGAAAGTTGCGAATATGGGAAGGTGTTTGAATAGGCCTCATGATAGATTGTATTTTGTATATTCTTGATCTAGGTGGATATTGGTGGCCACCCACCTATTCCAACTAGCTTAAAACAATCTTCTAGCAATTTATTATTTTTAGCAGTTTTTCGGTTCTTAAATTTCTAGGGCAATTTTGAGGGCCTAAATGAAGTTTTTTCGAGATCGAGTACCTCAACGATAGTCGAAGGTTTTGATTGAACCCCCAAAATGAATCTCCTCAACTATACATTTCCAACGAGCTGTCGTGCACCCAAAATGGAGATTGTATGCCAAAGTTACGCCCTAGGGAAGTTGATACACCAAACTACCCAAAACGAGGTCCACAAAACTATTGGTTTTTCATCTTCCGGGGTTAGGGTTTTGGATTTTCTTTATGTTAAAAAGGCCTTTAGAGCCTCATTGTAATCCATCTTCTTGTGAATGTGAGTATTCGTCACATCTCTTCTCAGAGATAAGTTTCCACCATTCTAGCGAGTCTTTCACTCAATATTTTTGCAGTTTTGTACATTTCACTCATTAATAGAAATTATGTATTGTTGTATCTCTGTGTTTATGGTTGCATCTCTGATATATTCTTGTTATATTATTGGATATCTGAGATATCTTTGTACATTTATTTATTATATCTCTGCTTTCATTTAGTGTCGAAAATAATCCGGATCAATTCTCTTAGAATATAAAGGCTTCTTTTTTCTCTTCTTTTTTCAGGAAAAAAAAATATTATAAAATATTTTAATATATTAAAAACTATACACTGGTTTGAATTTTTATGTTTCCATTTGCCTTAGCTTCAATTAATAGATCATGAAAATAATGTAGTGGTTACATGTCATAATATATTATAAAATATATTAATATATTGAAAAATATATTAATATTAATATTAATGGATTAAACCAGCATAGATGCATCTTAACCTCGGATATATCAAGTGCCAAGAGGGAGGGATCAAATCTGTCGAAGTGAAGAAAAAAAATTAGAGTGTAAAACTTGAGGAAAGGTTGAAGTTTTTGCACCTCTAGATATTTGATCCCTCTTGGTGCTTGATAAATATGAAGATGGATCTATGGTGGTAATATATTTAGATGACAAACGTTTATTATTGTTATAAACCCTATTTTATTTGTATAAATATTTGTATTTTATTTTAATTGATTAATATATACGATGCATCTAATTACTTTTAAAACAATCATAATAGTAAATATATTTAAAAAATGAAATAGAAATCAAATTGAAGTATATACACATTTTCCACATAACATGTGTATATCAAACAACATATATCCATCTTAACCCGAGATCTATCAAGCACCTAGAGGGATCAAATCTCTCGAGATACAAACCTTTAACATTTCCTCAAGTTTTGCAATCTAAAAAAGGTTTTCACCTCAAGATATCTGATCCCTCTCGCCACTTGATAGATCGAGGCTTAAGATGGAACTATGAGCTAGTTTAATACATTAATATTAAAGAATTAAAAAATATTAATATTATCAAATAATATATTACCACCTTTGTAACCACTACCTTGTTTTGGTGATCTATTAATTGAAGCTAGGGCAAAAGCAAATTCAAACCAACATATATTTTTTAATATATTAAAATGTTTTACAATATATTTTTTAATATATTAACATATTTTACAATATATTAATATTACAAAATATATTAATATATTATTATTTTTTATTATATATATTACTTATTATTATTATTTTAATGTTTTATTATTATTTTAATGCGTTATGTTACATAAACATCTCTCCCATACTGGGTTGTAGAGCACCTCTCGGCGCAATGAAAGCGGTGTAACCTTCAAAAAGATTACTCTCCATGATTGCTAAAAAATATGCATGGTTCCACACATATGGGTAAGGTGACATGTGGTGGGTGACAAATAATACCTTCTTTGGAGATGCCACATGGGGGACATTAATAGAGATACCATAGAAGACATTGTGGAGGAGTTTAATACATATGTTATTTTGGGATGTGGATACGTCGTTAGTTGCGTCCTTTATAAATATGACCAAGTAAACGTTATTGATGCAGGAGCATCGTTGGCAATCGCATGGAGAAAGACTTATCAACGTCAAGGAATCTATACGGGAGCTCAATGTTGGCAGTCACAACAGATATTTTGAAGTCCGCCTTAACTCAACGTCGGAATTAATCTTTGGGGCACGCTTGAAATCAGGCTGGGAAAAATTGGAGGCACGCTTGGACGATTATGAACGAAATGGGAGACTCCATTACGGCTCTGGAATGTGTCTGGTCTAGATAGTCGTTAGTTTAAGTTATAGAGTAGACTAGTAGCCAGGAAAAAAAACCCTAAGAGCCCTCTGTGATAAATAGAGGTTTTGTACGCCTGAATGAGGCTAGTCGATAGTTGGCTAGAATAGAGCTGTTAGGAAAAGAAAATAAGTTAGAAGTTAGGAGAAGATTTCAATAGTTTTTGTTGTTCATTTATGATTGTAGCCATTTTCACTTTTGAATATAACAGAGGAAAATTGATCCAAGCACGGTGTGTCAACATTGTTTGCAATTCTCTGTTATTTGTGTTTTCATGAATGAGTGAATGAAACTTGTTATGAATAGATGGAACTGTGAATGTTAGGATAAGTTTCAATTGTTTATCTTCTGTTGAAGTAGTGCAAGGTGTGCACACAGAATGCAAGGAGCGCGTTAACAAGATCTGTTTTGATTCCGAAGCTCAGAAGAGATAACACGAAACTTTCCCTTTGCAAGGAGTGAAAAGAGATTGGTGCAAGGTATGCACAGTCGTCTGCAAGAACCCTAACCTTGTGTGAAGGTCTAGTGCAAGGAGTGCAAAGACCCGAGATTCGACTAAGCGTCGAAGAGTTAGGAAAGGAGAACTCCAGAAAGGCGAGAGGAATTTCTCTTCGACAAATCCTTAGAATTTGAGTTATCGAAATCTCTGAAACACAAGGAGTGCGTCGGGAAATCGAAGTCTTCACGAGACCAAGCTCAGGAGGAATAACGCTTTTCATAAGTGTTGACGAGATCCAAGAAACGGACTCACAGAAAGGACAAAGGTCGAAGCCTTTGAATCCTTCGAAAATCTTCTAAGTCCGAAGAAAGCGTAAGCTAAGGGGGAAAGATCTAGATAGTCCAATCAACGTCCAGACAACGAGGAGAAAGTGTAGAGGAGGAAGGATCTCAGTCGTTCGGCCCGAGCACAAGAGAATCATAGCCGTCCAATCAAGGTAAAATGCACTAGCATTAAAGCTTTGAAGGCACACAAGAGGAACAAGGTCACGAAATTCTAAAATCATCCCATCTGTCATCAAGGATGACACGTGGCTAGAGATCAGCATTTTGCTGACTTGTGACTCAAAGGAGTCAAAGATTGAGTCGTGAGAACTCGCGAAACGGGAAATCGTGACTTGATCTGAGCCATCAATCAAAGGACAGATATGGATCGTTGATTGTCCAGGGTGAAATATCGACATTTCAGGGATCGGAGGATCGGAGGTGAAAAGTTGTAACAACCCTAGTTAAATAATTGTTTAAAGTATATTAAGTTTAATTAATTAATTAATTAACTCATTAAATATTTGGGTAATGAATTTAAGTTTAATAAATTTTAATTTATTAAATGAAAACTTAACACATCGAATGATGGAATCATTAAGGAGAAGGGGATAAGGTGGTTGGCATTGAATGGAGGGATAAGGTGGGTGAGTCTTAATGGAAGGAGGAAGGCGGTGAATGGAAAAGAAGGGGGGGAAAGGAGGATATGAGGGGGAAAACACTCGGGGAAGGGGGAACTTTTGGCAAGGAGCATTATTTTCATATTAGGAGACTATATTGGGGCATTTGTGGAAAGGGGGATATTTTGGGGGAAGATTGGAAGACTGTATTACGGGTTTTGGCTGGAGGAGCTTGTGGGAGGACTGTTACAAGGGGGCACCTGTTGCTGGGAGTTTTGGGCTCGGGGACCAGGAATCCTTACGGAATCCTGGAGCTAGGGAGCTAGAGAGGCTCTGTTCCTAGTTGGCTGGGAGGAAAAAGGTTTAGTTTTGGGCAATTCCAAGCAGTCTGTAACAACAAGAAAGCAAAGGACATACTCCTCCTTCAAGAGGTATTTTTCTAGTATTAATTTTGTTAAGGATGAAAGTTATGATATGAATTTATGTATGAAAATGTGTAATATGTTATGTAGTTTGTTTATGATTATTTATGACTATTATGGACTGTAAAATTTTAGAAATTATTGTTTAAACTGATTAATTGACATTTCTTTATCTAAATTTATGTTTTATAAGGCTATGTTGGAAGAGACCTTACACATGGTATCAGAGCCCTGGTTTAAAATCTGGAGCCAAGGGCCTACCTACCCACCCAGAAATTTTAACAACTTCTATTTAGTTATATTGAAACCCTAAATAAATTGTTCAGGGTAGATATATATAGAAATCAGCCCTGAAAACCTGCAACCTAAAAACCTTGAGAGAGGGGCCCTGAAACCCTTTAATTAGATATAAATCTGGGCTCGAGGACCAAGCTCAGACTCAAAGCTCCAACTCCACTCCACCTAACCTGCAAGCCAAGCACACAATTATTTTTATTTATATATACAGATCTATATAAATATATATAATCAATATACCCTTGGGAAATGAAAATAGTATAATATTATGCATATTGAAACAAGTGTTAAATGAATTTTAACATTTGTTTCAATTTAAACAAACAAATAATAAAACAAAAAATTATATTTATCAGATCAAATCTCCGAAGAACACCAAGAAGACATGCATTGTTGAACCATGAATGACTGCACCTACCGTTCCCACGGTCATGAGCAAATAGTCATATTTGTTAGCAGAAGAAAAGAGCTTGAAGAATGGAACACCAAGCTCATTTTTTTTTCTTTTCTAGCCCTGAATAATACTACCATTCATCTCCTTGCAGTTGCTCTTTGTCACATTTGATGTGCTACCAGCTACATCCACAGAACCTAATTCACATTCAATCTCCAAGTCAAGCATTCAAGCCAAATATTAATCCATTCACCCAACACAACACACAACACAAGACTATATCCAACGCTCAAGTCAAGCGCAAGTCACAAGGGAGGAGCCCACAATGTGCATTATTTGCTCAACGCGTCTGGAGTGTTGTAGAGAATCAGACTTTGATTCTCCCCTTTTGAATGAGCATGCGGTGATTCGAATCTGTGACATATTGCGCGACATTTCTACAATGCTACCGCTTAAGTCAGAGGACCAACCGCTTCTAAATTTCTGTGGTATCAAGTTCTCAATGCCATGGGGCAGAGATAACTTGGAGCACTAATTAGGAGCCCACGAAGCAACATAAGGGTGCACTGCGTGTAATAAAAAAAAATAATACAAGAAAATGTTATTGGGTCCGAGGCTCATTCTCCAACCATCGACCATGCGCTCCGCAAGCCAAGCCAAATCGTAACATATCACAAGGTAGTAATCGAGAGAGCAAGCGCCAAGTTGAATGGAAGAGCCCACAAAGGAAATTTCCAAGTGCTCAACGTGTCCAAAAAAAATAATAAAAAGAATAGAGGGTCCAAGGCCCGATCTACAGGTTTCATTACAAGTTCCAAAGTCCATGAGCGTAGCACCAAATACAAACCAAGCCAAAGCACTAAGAGCCAAACCAAGTAGAAGCCACAAAGGGCCCATTCTGAAGCATAATCTATGCACAACACGACGTGCATAACCCTAATCATTGTCTACCCACTGTAACTTACCCACTGTAAATGAACCCCATCGTATCTACGAAGAAGAGCCCACGAGAGTAGCATGGTTTCTCACAATGCGTGTAATAAAGAATGTAAACAAAAAAATAATGGCTCTTTTCGCCCAGTTTCTCAATCTACGTTTTATATCACATGCAAATCGCCAAGGCACAAATATACAACATATCGAGAAATCAAAGTTAGTGCCCAACGGATGAAGCACCAAGCCATGAAAAGGGGGAACATAGTGTTTGCCCTGGACTTTTTTTTTTTCTTTCTTGTAATCTTGAAAGCCAAGACACTCACCAAGCATCACCAAACACAAGGTAGTGCCCAAATCAAGCTCCAATCTACATGGAGGAGCCAAAGGGGTGCACTACGGAGACAAAAAAAAATGATGCATATCCATACACGTATATGACCAGCTATTCAATCGGTTTTCATCCCGTACTCTGGAAAAGATGAAAACCTAAAATGATACAAGAAACAGATAAAGACTAAATGCCTCACAGGAATGCCAAGCCAAAAAAAAAATGATGCTCTCCCATACACTCATACACGGTGCAAGTTACAGCCCGACAGCCAAGGCTACGCGCCAGGCAAACTAGTTCGCGCCCACAGCCATAATACAAACCAACGCCAGAGGACGGTGCACTATGGCAGTACGGTCGAGCTCTTGAGATTTGGCGGCGAAATAACACAGGTTCGAAAACCTACTGCGCGGCCAAGCCCACACAATAAGCCTTCCCTCTACTGAGCAAATGAAAAAAAATTGAATGAGAATGAAAAGGAGCGCGATCGCCCTTGCAAAATGGAGAGGCGTGTAGGGTTGGGATAGAAAGGGTGTAGGGTTTTAGGTAAGGAGAGCTGGGGGGGGGCGGGGGGGGGCACATGGGCCTCATGCACCCACGATGCCCGACTTTAATTTTTTATTATGTTTTAAATTTAGATTATGTTTTAATTATTAATTTATTTTTTTTTAATTTATATTATGTTTTAATTATTAAATTTTATCTTTTTAAAAATTTAGATATGTTTTAATTTTAGATATAATTTTAGATAATTTATAATTAAAATTGTGTTTTAAATTATGTTTATATATCTAAATTTATGTTTTAATTTAGGTTTTAAATTTATGTTTTAAATCTATGTTTTAATTAATAGTTTAAATTTTAAATGTTTTAAATTATATTATATTTTGTTTAAATTATATTTAAATCCATGTTTA
>ML809038.1:32316-63432 GCA_009831015.1 Picea engelmannii
GAAGGAAATATCTACCAGCTTACTATGAGGAACAACAGGTGGGAGCATTTCATGCTCTAGTACAGGGAAACAAGACCGTAGAAGAATACGAGATCAGGTTTATGGAATTGGTCAAATATGTTTCATACATGGATAATGATCAATGACAGGCATAACACTTTGTCTATGGGTTAAACCCTAAGATAAGGGCCATGGTGCGGATGTGGAAACCGTCTTCGGTAGCGGAAGCAGTAGAAAATGCACGTTATGCTGAGGAACACATGAACTTAAATGGAGGTACGATATCGACCTTTCCACATCATCCTGGATTCGTGGGGAAGACCCCTAGGACATTTTCTAGGGGGGGGGAGCTCAAGGCCACCTCCATATGGTAATAGAGTCGCACCAAGGATAGTCGCCACAGGTATTTCAATGGTAGCGAGTGCAGCATCTCGTTCATCACCAATGACACAGGCAAGTGCACGACCTCCTCGGGGAGCAGCTAGTAGGGGCAGGGGTTCAAGAGGAAGGAACTCATTTCAGAGGCAGTCACAAAGAAGTGCACAGGTTCAATCTCGTGTTACATGTTGGGGATGTGGAGGACCCCATTACCAGCATGACTGCCTAGAGTTACAATCTGGATTTGTGCATAGAGAAGAAAAGGCCCCAATGGAAAGAGTAAGTGGTAGCCACCAGATTTATGCAGTAGTTAATAATCGCCAGGCTTAACATCAATGCACGGTGGTGGAATCGTCAGGTACGCTAAATCATATCAATGTTAAAATTTTATTTGATTCTGGTGCTACAAATAGTTTCATTTCACCATCTGCATTAGAAAGGAGTGGGTTGGCAGCCTACGAGCACGATGAATTTAAACAAATTGAGATGGCTTCGGGGGAAAAACAAGGTAGGACCTAGCATTGATAATTGTCTAGTAGACCTGGGAGTGTGTACTACCAGGTTGAAGGTATATGTCACTGCTCTCGGGGTGTATGACCTAATCATTAGAATGGATTGGTTAGAATCCCATCGAGCTATGGTAGATTGTTTCGCAAAAAGGGTGCTTTGTGTTGACGACGAAGGAAGGCCAGTAGAGATCCAGGGTGTACGGAGAAAGGTGTCTCTATGCTTTATTTCAACTATGAAGGTTAAGTGATGCATGAGGCAAGGGTGTCGACTTTATGTCATTGAAGTAGTGAATGAAAGGAAAGGACCCTCCTTGGATCAGTATCCGGTATTGTCAGAATTTAAGGATGTTTTTCCGAACGAGTTACCAGGGTTACCTCCTGAGAGGGAGCTTGATTTTACTATTGAGCTAAAACTTGGTGCATAACCATTATCCAAGACTCTGTATAGGATGACAGTGCCAGAACTTTGTGAGCTGCAGATGCAGTTGAAAGAGCTTCTCGACTTAGGGATAATAAGGCCTAGTGTCTCACCTTGGGGTGCACCAATAATCTTTGTGAAGAAGAAGGATGGTTCCTTACAACTGTGCATAGATTACAGGGACTTGAACCGTGCTACAGTGAAAAATAGGTACCTGATGCCACAAATAGATGATCTCTTCGATCAGATGAAAGGAACAATGATATTCTCAAAGATCGATTTGCGATCAGGGTATCACCAATTAAGGATTAAGGAAGGCGATATTCCTAAAAGTGCCTTTCGAACTCGGTTTGGGCATTACGAGTTTGTTGTAGTACCTTTCGGATTGACCAATGCGCCAACAGTATTCATGAGCCTCGTGAATGGTGTATTCCAGAAGTACTTAGACCGCTTTGTACAAGTCTTTCTAAATGATATCCTCATCTATTCCAAGAAGGAAAGAGAACACGAGGAACACTTTCAAGTGGTGTTGTGTTGCCTTAGAGAGAACAAATTGTATGGGAAGTTGTCAAAGTGTTCCTTCTTCCAGAAAGAAATTCACTATTTAGGTCATATCATTTATGGGGAAGGAATCTTCGTGGACCCAAAAAAGGTAAAGGCCATTATGGAGTGGCCACTGCCAAAAAATGCTCATGAGGTAAGAAGCTTCATGGTGCTAGCAGGTTATTATCGGAGGTTTGTGGAAGGGTTCTCTAAAATAGTGAAACCCATCACCACTTTGCAGCACAAGGGGGTCAGGTATGAATGGACAGAAGAATGTGATAGTGCATTCATCGAGCTTAAAAGGTTACTAACTAGTGCGCCAATTCTACGAGTGCTGGATATGGAAAAGGACTTCACAGTCTGCATGGATGCCTCGAAGCAAGGGTTGGGGGTCGTGCTAATGCAGGATGAAGGAGTGATAGCTTATGCATCAAGGAAGTTGAAGAAACACAAAGAGCTTTACGCTACTCATGATTTAGAGTTGGCAGTTGTAATGTTAGCTCTGAAACTTTGAAGGCACTATCTAGTAGGTCGAAACTTTGAGCTCAAAACGGACCATCAAAATTTAAAACATCTCTTCACTCAAAGGGATCTGAATGTCAGGCAAAGGCAATGGAGTGAGTTCATGAGTGAGTATGATTTTGGTATTTCATATATCAAGGGAAAAGAGAATGTGGTTGCATATGCCTTGAGTGGGAGACCACGTGTCTTCTCCTTGGTACCCTTAAAAGTCGATCTGAGGGAACGTGTGTTGACGCAACTCCTTGGAGACAGTTGGTATTTAAAGGTTACTTCAAACCTCCAGAGTGGGAGGCAATTAGATCCAAAGTATGAAGGATATAGTCTAGAAGTAGACGAGCAGTTAAGATATCGAGGAAGGATGTACGTCCTCGAAGGTGGGGATATTCGAAGCATCATACTGAAGGAAGCCCATAGAGGACTTTATTGTGTGCATCTGGGTGTGAAGAAAATGTATGCATACATGAGGAAGTTCTTCTTTTGGGTAGGAATGAAGCGCGATGTAGTCCATTTCGTTGCCAAATGCCTAGAATGTCAACAAGTGAAAGCCGACCACCATCACCCATTAGGTCTCCTACAACCACATGATGTTCCTATGTCAAAGTGGGAAGTCATTTCCATGGATTTTGTTGTGGGGTTGCCGCTCACATCTCATAGACACAATGCCATCCTTGTGATAGTTGATAATTTGACCAAGAGTGCTCATTTTATTCTGGTTAGAGACACTTATGATGTCACCGATGTGGCACGCATGTTTGTGAGTGAGGTCATCCATTTGTATGGGATACCTAAGAAGATCTTTTCAGATAGGGACTCCAAATTCACTTCTAGGTTTTGGACAAGTTTGCAGTCAACGTTGGGGACTCAGTTGAACTTAAGCACAACTTATCATCCTGAAACAGATGGGTAAACTGAGAGAGTAAATCAAGTCATGGAAGACATGCTTAGGATGTATGTCATGGATAATCAAACCCATTGGGAGAAGTACCTACCTTTGGTAGAGTTTACCTATAATAACAGTTTTCATAGCTCCATCAGAATGCCACCCTACGAAGCTCTGTATGGAAGGCCATGTAGAACACCGTTGAGTTGGGATAGGTTAGAAGACTGAGTAACAGTTGGGTCAGAGTTGATTCAAGAGATGGAGGAACAGGTGATTTAGATTAGGCATAGACTAAAGGAAGCACATGATAGATAGAAAAGTTATGCGGATGCACACATGACTGACTGAAGTTATAAAGTGGGAGATCAGGTTTTCATTCGTATCAGGCCTAATAAGAGTACCATTCGGTTTGGGAAGGGGACAAAGTTGTCACCTCGATTTATAGGACCATTCAAAATCCAAGAGAAAATTGGACCCATTGCCTATCGTCTCATACTGCCACCCCACTTGCATAAAACTCGTAATGTTTTTCATGTATCTATTCTACGTCATTATGTTGTTGATGAATCACATAAACTAAATTGGAAGGAATTGCAGGTATCAGACACAGGAACCCTCACGGTAGAAGCATTACGCATATTGGACCGTAGAGTCCAACAACTCAGGAACCATTTGGTAGACCAAGTTAAGGTCCAGTGGGACAAGTATAGTCCAGGATCTGCTACTTGGGAGGATGCCGAGACATTACGACAAGATTATCCCTCACTTTTTTGACCACCTCGAGAATATGTTTCTCGAAGGTTGGGAGTATGTAACACCACCTTTTGACTTAGACAACTAGGATTACCTGAGGCCTAAACACCTTTATTTTCTAATGCATAAGATATATATGAGTTTGGGTTACAGACTAATCTGCAGGTTATTGGGCTATGAAATAGCCAAGGGATAATGACGATGAAAGTGGATGTCATGACCACTGGCCGAGAAACAATATGGTATGAATCTTTGTATGTGAAATTATATTCGTTTGGATACATTGCTATGATATGTGGACCAGTACAGGATTTCAGGAGGTGAAACTGCCCAAAACTGAATAAACGATGACAAAACTCCCAGCAACACGGTGCCACTGTATATTCCATTATAAGGTGTGGACCCTAGTCTTGTTAGGAGGGGTGGAGGAATTTCCCACCGTGTATCCTCTGAAACCTGGAGTCATGGGAGGACGGTGTTAGCTCACGCTCCCATAGACGTGTGATGATGACTGTCAGTTGCCTGTTGGGGAAGCTTGGTCAAGATAGTGACACTTCCGCTTACGTGTTCTATTTGGAGTTAGGTCAATATAGTTGACGCTCTAGGATAGTCCAACAGAGAAAGGATAGGAATGGAAGATGGAAGTAAGTTAGGGAGGAAGGATGAGTAGAAATAGTTGAGAGTGTATGGAGATTTGCCTTATGGTGGAATTTATTGTTTTTCCTTCTGAAAAGAAAATGTGTATATATGAATATTCATAATTACTGAACTAAACTACAATTGTCTAATTAACATTGTTGAGCTAGATAATTGTAATTAAGGGATTTCACAAACATTTGATTGGGTTATTATCTTTTATACAATGAATAGTCTTGTTGAATGGATTGGATGCATACAAAAATTACTATAGAGGTGATAGTTATTGTTATTAGTACATGCGCGAAACTTGTATGTACTAGCTACACATGCATTTCTTGCACATGTACAATAGTATGTATGAGTTTTCTTGGCTTACCTACTAATAATGTTGGTTATTGGATATGAATGTGTGAACCCTGTGTCTTTCCCTTGTATCTTAAAATACTTTAACTTCGGGACAAAGTTTCCTGAAGGGTGGGTGTATGTAACAACCCTAGTTAAATAATTAATTGTCATAGTTAAATAATTGCTTAAAGTATATTAAGTTTAATTAATTAATTGTCCCGAAATATTAATTGTTTAATGTATATTAATTAATTAATTAATTAATTAACTCATTAAATATTTGGGTAATGAATTTAAGTTTAATAAATTTTAATTTATTAAATGAAAATTTAACATATTGAATGATGGAATCATTAAGGAGAAGGGGATAAGGTGGTTGGCATTGAATGGAGGGATAAGGTGGGTGAGTCTTAATGAAAGGAGGAAGGCAGTGAATGAAAAAGAAGGGGGGAAAAGGAGGATATGAGGGGGAAAACACTCAAAGAAGGGGGAACTTTTGGCAGGGAGCATTATTTTCATATTAGGAGACTGTATTGGGGGATTTGTGGAAAGGGGGATATTTTGGGGGAAGATTGGAAGACTGTATTACGGGTTTTGGCTGGAGGAGCTTGTGGCAAGACTGTTACAAGGGGGCACCTGTTTCTGGTAGTTTTGGGTTCAGGGGCCAGGAATCCTTACGGAATCCTGGAGCTAGGGAGCCAGAGAGGCTCTATTCCTAGCTGGCTGGGAGGGAAAAGGTTCAGTTTTGGGCAGTTCCAAGCAGTTTGCAACAACAGGAAAGAAAAGGACATACTCCTCCTTCAAGAGGTATTTTTTCAGTATTAATTTTGTTAAGGATGAAAGTTATGATATGAATTTATGTATGAAAATGTGTAATATGTTGTGTAGTCTGTTTATGATTATTTATGACTATTATAGACTGTAAAATTTTAGAAATTACTATTTAAACTGATTAATTGGCATTTCTTTATCTAAATTTATGTTTTATAAGGATCTGTTGGAAGAGACCTTACAAAAGTCTTTCGACTTTGCAAAACACGAAGTCCCGAAGTCATTACGACCGTCAGATCAAAGGAGAGACCTAGACCATTGATCCAGTGCCATCGCGATTTCGGCTATCGGGAGAACGAAGGCAAGGAGACTCCAAAGTCGCGAAGCGTGAAACGTCGATTTGATCGCAGTCGTTGACCAATGGAAGTTTTGAGTCGTAAATCTCGGGTCATCGTGATTTCGACTATCAGGAGAACTGAGGCAAGGAAACGCCAAAGACACGAAACGTTGATTTGATCGCAGTCATCGATTAAGGAAAGATCTTGACCGTAGATAAAGGGTCATCGCAATTTCGGCTATCGGGTGAATGAAGGTAGCAGTGCTCCCAGGTTCACGAAACGTGAAATCCGATGCGCCTTTCACTCAAGCGTGTGGTCACAAGGGAGAAAGGGCTTAGTAGAGAGGAGTTAACGCCTGTTTTGTGTTGAGGTTCGAACAACGCTTGGGAGAGAAGTCGTGGGTCTCAGACGACTTGTGCATTTGGAGGGAGGACTTGTGTAAGTGGGTTTGGGGTCTAGCAGAGACTTGGAGAGTCAATCAGACTCAGTATCTTTATTGATCCTAGACTGGGAGGTCGCGTAGCCCTTATGAGAGAAGGGGGGTCTGCATCAAGTGGTATCAAAGCTGGATTTTTTCTTGCAGACAATAAGCAAAGGAGATAAAGGAGGAAAAGGACTCGAAGTTGTACTATGTGTGTGACAGACAGTCAACATAATGCCATTAAGGAGACGAGTGGAACCACCTTTGGCCAATTGAGCTGTAGAAAGGGAGATGTGAGAACTTCGTGCAAGATTAGAGGCGATGGAGGAAGCGTAGAGATGAGCATCTGATGTTGGAGACATCAACGATGCAGAGAGCAAAGAAGTTGTGGGCGAAAATGTCATCAGAGAAGCTGCAGGAGAGGATGTTGTCGAAGAACGCTTGCTGAGAGAAGTTGTTAGATTGGGAGGCAGATCTAAGATAGAGGTCCCAATGTATGAAGGGAATTTAGATGCTGAAGAGATGCTGGATTGGATAAGATCCATGGACAAGCATTTCGACTATGAAAATGTTGATGAAGAGAGAAAGGTGAAACAGGCTGTCACCAAGCTAAAAGGACATGCAACATTGTGGTGGAATGAACTACAGGCTGAGAGAAGGGGCCAAGGCAAACACAAGATAAAGAGTTGGGATAGAATTGTAGCCAAGCTAAAGGCTAAGTTCATTCCCAAGGATTGTCAAATCAATCTGTTCAGGAAGATGCAGACCCTGAGACAGAAGCAGATGACAGTTAAGGAGTACACAAAGGAGTTTTACAAGCTGAACATCAGAACTAGACAAAGGGAGAGAGATGAAGAAAAAGTTGCCAGATATATAAATGACCTGAGATATGAAATCCAGGACAATCTCAACATGATGTCAACAAGGACAGTGGAGGATTCCTATCAGTTTGCACTGAAGGTAGAGGAGAAGTTGGCCAGAAAACAAAGCTAGCGAGGGAGAGGTAAAATCCCAATCCCAAACAAAAGCAAGGGAGTTACCCATGACAGAGCACATAAGTCTAAGGATGAGACTAAGAAACCACACAATCACTCGGAAAGAGGAGGAAGTTCCCGAGAAAGACAGGGTGGTGGAAGAAATTCTTCTAGAGGAAGAGGAAAAAGAGGAGGAGACGTAAGATTTTATGTTTGTGGAAAGACAAGACACATGTCTTGGGAATGTCCCGAGAAAAATAAAGAAGGAGGAGGCAAAGCTCACATTTCATAAGCATAGAGGAGAGATGTTGAAGCAGAAGGAGCAGAGGATGGAATATCCTCGATGTTGAGGAAAGTTCTCTTAAAACCAGAGGCAAAAGTTGAAAAGATGGTGTAGAGGAATAGTCTCTTCAGAACAACTTGCAAGACTAAACACAGAGTATGCAAGGTGATAATTGACAATGGGAGCACTGATAACCTAGTATCCACAGAGATGGTGGAGAAATTGGAGTTGGAGATAACCGCACACCTGAAGCCATACAAAGCCTCATGGTTGTAGAAAGAACACGAGGTAATGGTTACTAAACAATGCTTGGTTGAATTTACGATAGGAGGATATAGAGATGAAATTCTATGTGATGTAATTCCCATGGATGTATGCCATATTTTGTTGGGAAGACCATGGATGTTTTACAAGAATGTCATTCACGATGGGAGGAAAAATACATACACATTAGAGAAGAATGGTAGGACACACATGTTGTTGCCAATAGAGGAAAAGAAGGTGAAAGAGGAGGCCAGCACAAGCATACTTCTCATGAGCAGGAAGGAACTCCTGAAGGAAGTCAAGGAAGAACATGAGATGTAGTTTGATGTGGTAAGGAAGCCTAGAGTTATCCTTACAAGTACTTCAATGGAAGAGTTACCTGAAGAAGTTTAGGAATTGTTTGATAATTTTGCTGACATAGTGGTGGATGAGTTGTCTGACTCATTACCACCCATTAGAAGTACCAGTCACCATATTGACTTGATACCAGGAGCAGGTCTGCCAAACAAAGCAACATACAGATTGACACCTCGAGAGAATGAAGAAGTGAAAAACCAAGTATAGGAACTGTTAGACAAGGGTTTGGTCAGAGAGAGCTTGAGTCCATGTGCAGTACCAACTGTGTTAAGCCCAAAGAAGGATGGAGGATGGAAAATGTGTACCGACTCAAGAGACATTAACATGATCACCATCAGGTATAGATTTCCTTTACCAAGAATGGATGATTTAATGAACTATTTAAGTGGAGCAAATTTCTTTTCTAAAATAGATTTGAAAAGTAGATATCACCAGATCAGAATGAGAGAAGGTGATGAGTGGAAAACATCCTTTAAGACAAATGAAGGTATGTATGAGTGGCTTGTTATGCCATTTGTCTTAAAAAATGCCCCGAGTACCTTTATGAGGCTGATGAATGAAATACTGAAAGATTTCATTGCAAGTTTGTGGTTTTGTATCTGGATGATATATTGATCTTTAACAGGACTAAAGAAAAGAATTTGAGGCACTTGTCACTTGTGATGAGGATGCTACAGCAGGAGAAGTTGTTGATAAATCTGAAGAAGTCCTCTTTTATGAAGACATAACTCATCTACTTGGGTTTTGTGATCTCTTCAAATGAACTGAAGATGGATCCAGAGAAGGTGAAATCAATCAAAGAATGGCCATAACCCAGGAGCATGTTTGAGGTAAGAAGCTTATGTGGATTAGCAAGTTTCTATAGGAAGTTCATCAGAGACTTCAGTAGAATTTGTGCGCCAATGATGGATACAGTGAAGAAGAAGCACAAGTCTTTTTAATGGACAGAGGAAGTCGAGAAGAACTTCTATATATTGAAGGAGAAAATAATAGAGCGACCAATTTTGGTCTTGCCAAATTTCGAGAAGACATTTTAGGTGAGATGTGACACAAGTGGACTTGCAATTGGAGAAATCTTGAGCCAAGATAATAGACCTATTGTGTATTTCAGTGAGAAGTTGAATGAGACCAAGAGAAAATACTCCACGTAGGACAAGGAGTTTTATGCCATAATTCAAGCCTTGAAGAAATGGAGACATTATCTTGTCCCACAGGAGTTTGTCTTGTATAATGATAACCAGGCTTTACAATTCATAACTAGGCAGGAAAAATTGAATTAGAGGCATGCAAAATGGGTTGAGTTTATGCAGAATTTTACTTTTGTCACAAAACATATTGCTGGGAATGCTAACAAAGTTGTTGATGCATTGAGCAGGAGATCTTTGATTCTGCAAGAATTTCAGGTGAAGACCTTGGGGTTTGAACACCTTAAGGACATGTATTGTGATGATACAGATTTCAAGGAAGCATACAAAGCATGTGCGAACCCTGCGCTGAGAGACATAAGCTAGTGGACAGAGTACATGATTCAAGAGGGATTGATGTTCAAAGGAAATCAATTGTGCATACCAAAATGCTCAATGAGGGATAACCCTTTGAAAGAAAAACATAGTGGAGGATTGGCTGGACATTTCGACCATGATAAAACGTTTGCACAATTTGAGTAGTTCCTACTATTGGCCAGGTATGAGAACATAAGTGATAAAGTTTGTGAACAAGTGTAGAATTTGCCAACATGCAAAAGGGAAAAGACAGAACACTGGATTGTATCAACCATTGCCAATACCAGAGGGGCCATGGGATGCAATAAGCATGGATTTCGTATTAGGACTGCCAAGAACGCAAAGAGGATTTGATTCCATATTTGTGGTGGTGGATAGATTTTCAAAGATGGCACATTTTATCCCATGCCAGAAGACCAATGATGCAACACATGCTGCAAATATATTTTTCAAGGAAGTTGTAAGACTTCACGGCCTACCCAGAAGCATTGTCTTGGATAGAGACACAAAATTTGTCGATCGCTTTTGGAGAACACTATGGAAGAAGTTGGGGATAGATTTGTCCTTCAGCTCAGCTTATCATCCTCAGACAGATGGGCAGACTGAGGTGGTAAACAGAAGTTTGGGAAACTTATTGAGGAGTCTGGTCACTGAACACCATAATCAGTGGGATCAGATTCTGCCGCAAGTAGAATTTGCATACAATGACTCACCAAACAGGAGCACTAGAAAGAGCCCATTCCAAATATTGTATGGAATGCAACCCAGGGGAGTATCTGAGTTGAGAGACTTGGAACAGAGTGAGATCAGGAGCGTTGGAGCAGAATATTTTGCTGCAGAAATGTAGAGGCTCCATAGCCAGATCAGAGGACAATTGCAGAGTTCTAACCAGGAGTACAAGCACACAATTGATCAACACCGCAAAGAAATTCAATTTGAAGTAGGAGATCAGGTTCTGGCACATCTAAGGAAAGAGAGGTTCCCTAGGGGAACATATAACAAGTTAAAAATTAAGAAAATAGGACCATGTAAGATCTTGAGGAAGTTTGATGCAAACACCTACGAGATTGAGCTGCCAAATGATGTGGGCATATCTCCCATATTCAACGTCTCAGACCTGTATCCTTACAGGAAAGATTACATAGAGGGGTCAGAAGATTAAGAGAAGATCCAGTGGGAGAAACAAATGCTTGTAGCAGAGAAGCCACAAATGGAGAAGATCGTGGATCAGAGGATCGGTAAAAAGACCAAGAGGAAAACCTATTTTGAATAATTGGTCAAGTGGAAGGGATACCCAAAAGAAGATGCCAGTTGGGAAAATGAAGTTGCTATACAGAAGCATGGAAGGTCAGTACAGGAGCTCATGGATAAGATTCCATGAAGTTTTGTCAAGGGGAGTATGATGCAGGAGCATCGTTGGAAATCACGTGGAGAAAGACTTATCAACGTCAAGGAATCTGTACGGGAGCTCAACGTTGGAAGTAACAACAGATATTTTGAAGTTCGCCTTAACTCAACGTCGAAATTAATCTTTGGGGCATGCTTGAAATCAGGCGGGGAAAATTTGGAGGCACGCTTGGATGATTACGAGCGAAATGGGAGACTCCACTACGTCTCTGGAATGTGACTGGTCTAGATAATCGTTAGGTTAAGTTATAGAGTAGACAAGTAGCCAGGAAAAAAAACCATAAGAGCCCTTTGTGATAAATAAAGGTTTTGTACGCTCGAATGAGGCTAGTCGGCAGTTGGTTGGAATAGAGCTGTTAGGAGAAGAAAATAAGATAGAAGTTAGGAGAAGATTTCAATATTTTTTGTTGTTCATTTATAGTTGTAGCCATTTTCACTTTTGAATATAACAGAGGAAAATTGATCCAAGCATGGTGCGTCAACATTGTTTGCAATTCTCTGTTACTTGTGTTTTCATGAATGAGTGAATGAATCTCGTTATGAATAGATGGAACTGTTAATGTTAGGATAAGTTTCAATTGTTTATCTTATGTTGAAGTAGTGCAAGGTGTGCACACATAATGCAAGGAATGCGTTAACAGGATCTATTTCGATTCCGAAGCTCAGAAGAGATAACATGAAACTTTCCCTTTGCAAGGAGTGCAAAGAGACTGGTGCAAGGTGTGCACAGTCGTCCACAAGAACCCTAACCTTGCATGAAGGTCTGGTTCAAGGAGTGAAAAGACCCAAGATTTGACTAAGCATTGAAGAGTCAGGAAAGGAGAATGCCAAGAAGGCGAGAGGAATTTCTCTTTGAGAAATCCATAGAATTCGAGTTATCAAAATCCTTGAGACACAAGGAGTGCACCGGGAAATCAAAGTCTTCACGAGACCAAGCTCAGGAGGAATAACATTTTTCATAAGCGTTGACGAGATCCAAGAAACGGACTCACAGGAAGGACAAAGGTCGAAGCCTTTGAATCCTTCAAAAATCTTCTAATTCTAAAGAAAGTGTAAGCAAAGGGGGAAAGATCTAGATCGTTCGATCAACATCAGACAACGAGGAGAAAGTGCATAGGAGGAAGGATCTCAGCCGTTTGACCCAAGCACAAGAGAATCATAGCCGTCCAATCAAGGTAAAGTTCACTAGCATTAAAGCTTTGAAGGCACACAGGAGGAACAAGGTCACGAAATTACGAAATCACCAGGACCGTCCGTCATCAAGGAGGACACATGGTGAGAGATCAACCTTTCACTGATTTGAAGGAGTCAAAGGTTGAGTCATGAGAACTCGCGAAACGCAAAATCATGACTTGATCTAAGCCGTGGATCAGAGGAGAGTTCTGGACCATTGACTATCCAGGGTGAAATATCCACATTTCAGGGATCGAAGGATTGGAGGTGACAAGTATATTGACTTCGCGAAACGCGAAGTCCCAAAGTCATCGTTACCATCGGATCGAAGGAGAGACTTGGACCATTGATCCAGTGCCATCGTGATTTCGACTATCGAGAGAATGGAGGCAAGGAGACTCCAAAGTCGCGAAGCGCGAAACGCCAATTTGATCGCAGCCATTGACCAAGGGAAGTTCTAAGCCGCAGATATCGGGTCATCGCGATTTCGGCTATCGGGAGAACTGAGGTGAGGAGACGCCAAAGACGCGAAACACCAATTTGATCCCATTCGTCGATTAAGGAAAGATCTAGACCGTAGATCAAGGGTCATCATGATTTCAGCTATCAGGAGAACCGAGGTGAGGAGATGCCAAAGACGTGAAACATCGATTTGATCGCAACCGTCGATTAAGGAAAGAACTGGACCGTAGATCAAGGGTCATCGCGATTTCGGCTATTGGGTGAACGAAGGTAGCAATGCTCCCAGGGTTGCGAAACGCAAAATCATGATGCGCCTTTCACTCGAGCGCATGGTCATCGCCAGTGGTCACAAGGGAGAAAGGGCTTAGCAGAGAGGAGCTAGTGCCCGTTTGGCATTGAGGTTCGAACAACGCTTGGGAGAGATGTTGTGGGTCTCATATGACCTGCACATTTGGAGGGAGGACCTGTGTAAGTGGGTTTGGGGTCTAGTAGAGACCCGAAGAGTCAATCAGAATCAGTATCTTGATTGATCCTAGACCGGGAGGTTGCGCAACCCTTAGGAGAGAATGGGGGGTTTGCATCAGTTATGATCCACATGTTACGTAGAGTGGACTATTTTCCATTGTTATAACTTTTGTAATTTTTTTCTCAACCACTACACCATGTATGGCATTGATGTGTAAAAGAGACCAGTAAATACAAATAACATAGTTGTTTTTATTCGAGACAAACATTTTTTTTCTTTTTAAACTAGTTTTTTGTATTACCTCTTATAAACCAAAATCAAAATACATAACCAGGCTCTTGATGCTAGAGCTGCCAACAATGGAAACCAAATTTGGCACCAAGACTCAATTATCTGTGAGATTCTAGCCCGTGGGCCAAAATATTGTTGTCTATTACTATTGTAATTGTCTATCAAACACAAGCATTTAACGATAACTATAACAAAAATGAGCATAGAGCATAGCTGGAAAAAATATCCAGTCTTCTGATGAGCTTTCGTTGTCATGGCGTTGGGAAGGGGCTGGCCACTCTGGGACTATGACTCATTGGAGTGATCTGGCCTGGAATTGCTGACCTCGATGCAGTTGAGAAAGCAAGGCAAATTTTATGCTTCATCACCTCCTGGCGATATTTCTGGTCAACCATTTCCTCATGAAGTTCAAATATTGGTTGGAGTTGGTTCTTTGAAAATTGAGTGAGGCGTTCTTCAACTTCTGGAAGATGGAGGCCCTCGCCTTGCTCTGGGAGTTTTTCACCCAATTTCTCCATCATAGCCCCAACATTGGATGCTTCACACTGAACATTCTTGTCAGGGGAAATTCTAGGAGCTTCCACATTCTTTTGATTGAGCTATGGGGGGAATTCCTCCTCCTCTATCGCATGGCCCCAAAGCTCTTCCTCATGATGAGGTTCGAAGGATTCACGCTCCTCATCATGTTGGTTCAATTGTTGGTATGAGGTGGCGGAGCCACTGGAAGAGGGTGAAAGATTGCGACATTGTCTGGAGAAACTTCGAAAAGTGCCACTACCACGTCAAACCTTGCCCATTTAATGAGGTATATTGTGCAGTAAGAGTAGACTCAATACACAATCCACTGTCATCCAATGATAACTTAATATGGGAGTGCACAGGTCAGAGATAAAATGAATCCCTTTGCTTCCTACGTGAATTGTTTTATATAATTAGGTTGACCATTGGTGGGTTCCCAAAATACCCAACGCATGGTCTTGTACAATAAGTGTAGTCATTACTGGTGCATTAAGCCCGACCATTAGAGCAATACCTGGCCTTTAAATATGAACCCTCACTGTACCCTAAGAAGCGAGGTCTCGCATGAAATGAACACCTCGATAGAATGAGCTCTCGTCAGCTCTTGACAATTAACCCCTACATTTGATATATTTTATGTAATCTTCTTTGCATCTCTCCTAACATGTGACGGGATGAGTACAAGGTGAGGCAACAACATTGAATTGAGGAGTTCAATATGGTTGAGAAGTCTCCAACTTGGTGAAATCTTTGTAGGATTTGAACTGTTCAAAATCTTTGAGAAAAGGGAGATGATAATATGTGAATCCCCTTCCACAATGAGTTGTCGATAGCCCATATGAGAGGCCGCTTGAACACCTTTGAGAAGGCCTCATAATTCTGTCGAGTTATTGGTATCATGACCCAAACTACCAGTAAGAATCCTACAAATATTCCCATTGTCGTCCATGAAAACAATGTCGAACCCTGCTAGACCCAGATTCCCTTTGGATGCTCCATCAAAATTCATTTTCATAAATCCTAAGCGGGGATTTTGCCAAGAAACAGGGCTGAGCGAGAATGGTGGTTGAGAGGGGTTGCAGGTTTGCAACCGATTTAAGTTGAGGTGCTAATTTGAAAGAATGACCTGTTCATTGGGCTCAGAGGACAAATCATCTTCTAACCAATGTTAAGACGTGATAGTTTCATGGATGCTTTCACGAACCTTACACCAAATATGAGATTCAAAGGAATGCCTTGAATGGAAAATCCTTATATTTCTTGCTTTCCAAATTTTCCAGACCACAAAGTGAGGGAGAAATTGCCAAATTTTGTTCGGAACAAGATTTTTGAATGTCAATGGCCGCTAGCTTTTGATAGAGGTTATGATATTGCCATTGTGCTTGTTTGTTTTTCTCATGGCCTGGGCGACTTGATCGTATGTTATGGAACTGAAAGGGAATTGATTAAGGAGATGGTCCATGGATTCCTCTTGTTGAGAGAAGAAAGGACAAGTCGAAGGGCCTACGAAACCCCGTTTTCTAAGATTGTCCCAGGTGAGAATGTGGTTTTGTACTAGTAACCAGAGAAAGATACTTACTTTTGGCTAGAGGTTTGTTTTCCATATGTTATGCCATATTCTCTCTTTTACCTAAAGATGAAATTGAGATTTGAGAGCATATGCTTCTTTTATTGAAAAAATTCCCTTGGAGGAATTCCCCCAACGCAAAATGTTCGGTCCATGTCAGATGTGTACTTTCTAGAGTGCAACCTCATTCTGCCATGACCTCAAGTCACAATATTCAGATAGATGGAGGTCCCTATGAGTGAGTTTCCATTCTCTCCAAGTTTGGGGGAGGGGGGGGCAGAGTCCTTCCATAAATCAACTACCCGAATGTTTCCATTATTCTGCATAAGAGTGTAAATATTCTGCATAGTATATTTTTGTTGAAGAGATTGCATTTATTGCTATGAATTTGACCAAAAGAGAGCCTCCTGACATCACAGAGTTCCCCAAATGCATGTTCTTGAACAAGTGTGTGATTCTTCCACACAACATTCCAGATTAAGGATCCATTGATCTGGACATTCCATCTGATGAGTTTGGCATCCTCTATGTTGGCAGTATACTTTCTAATCCAGAAGCGAGCCTAAAGGTCCTCTGGGTGCTTCAACCAACACGACCATATTTTTTCTCCCATGATTTCGTTCAATAGATAGGGGTCCCACAGTCCTAAGCCACCAACAATCTTAGGTTTACAAAGAGTATCCCAGCTTACTGAGGCCCATTTTATCCCTTCATTATTTCCTTGCCAAAAACAATTTCTTTGGATTCTACAGATAAACTTAAGCACAATTTTTGAGCTTGCAAGTGCCGAGAAGAGATAGACAAGAATGAATTGAAGCATCGATTTGAGAAGCACTAGATGCCCAACCAAGTTGAGAGAGAAAAATGTTCAGGAGTTAAGGTGTTTGGTTAGTGAATTAATGAGTGTTTCCTAAGAGCTATTGCGAAGGGCATTATTGATGAGGGGGATACCTAGGTAGTTTGACGGAAGAGAGCTCTTTGAGAAGCTGAGAATACAAGTGATGTGGTTCTGGATAACCATGGGGATATTGAAGAAAAATATTTGGGACTTGTCAGTGTTGATGGAAGTACCCAAGGCTTCATTGAAATCATTCAGGATGCTTCAGATTTTGAGGGATTGTTTAGTTGTGGGTGATCCCATCATCATGGTGTCATCTACGAATTAGCTATGAGAAACAACTGGTTGGATTCCATGCAGGGGAAATGCTTGAAGAGAACCCTCTGCAATGGAGGCTTTAATATATCGACTCAAACCTTCAACCATGATTACAAAAAGGAAAGGGGAGAGAGGATCTCCTTGTCAGATGCCTCCAGAGGGGGAGAAAGTCTTGGAACGTACTCCATTAACTAGAATATAAAAGAAGGTTGAGGAGGTGAGGTTAATAACCTAATTAACCCAATCATCATTGAAACCATAAGCTAAGATAAGAGATTTCATATACTGCCAACTGAGCTTATCAAAGGCTTTGGAAAGGTATAACTTGAGGATCATACCTGGAGTTCTGGAGGATTTTAAGGAATGAATTATCTAGTAGATTTTGAGTCTTAGAGCCATGACCTTGGTGATTATCTAGCAGATGAAATTGTAGAGAGCGATAGGCCAAAACTACTTTGGGTGAGTGACCCACTCCTTCTTTGGAATAAGAGTGAGGAAAGTGGCATTGAGTGTTTGAAGGACTCCACAGGAAAGGTGAGAATCTTCAACTAATTTTGAAACTTCTTCACGGACCATTGGCTAACAATGATGGAAGAAGATTGTTGTAAAACTGTTTAGTCCAGGGAATTTCCCAATTGGCGTGTCCTTAATCCATTGATCCACCTCCTCAATTGTAATTGGTATGAGAAGCGCTTCATTTTGTTCACCTGTGATCATTGAAGGAATGTGCTGAGTTATTTTGTCAATAACAGAGGATCGATCTGGACACGGTTCAATGAGAAGCCCCTTATAGAATTTAACAAGTTCCTGCTCCATGCCTTCATGGTCGATTATTTGTTGTCCCTAGTCATTATCCAACCTTGTGATCCTGTTAACATGCCGTATGTGAATCATGGATCGATGGAAGAGTTTTGAATTCTTCTCTCCCTCTTTGAGCCATTACACCCTGGATTTTTGATGCCATATGATTTCCTCTTGCGCATATATTTCTTCCAACTGTTGTTTTAAATGTCGTTCCTCAACTTGAAGGGATTCTGTGTTGTCCTGAGTAATGGGTTGTCTTTGTATTTTTTCCATGTGTTGTTCCAAATACTTTTGAGCTTGAAATATGTTGCCAAAAACATTTTTATTCCATTCGCTTAGGTGTTGTTTGAAATTATTTAATTTTTGTTGGAATCCAAACATGATGGTTCCATGAGAGATCGTTGCATTATCCCACCAAATGGGAGCATTCTCTTTAAAATTCGGGTTGGAAAGCCAAAAAATTTCAAACCTAAATGGTTTACTATGAGGAGAACTTGTGAGATCCACCCACAATCGAATCAACCAATGGTCAGAACCAGAATGAGGAAGGATGTTGACTTCCATAAGAATACCCTCCAACATTAAAGATTATGAGATAAGGAACCCTTCAATCTTGCAAGCAACTTGATGGGAGCTAGATCGTCAGTTCGACCAGGTGTGAGTTTCATTGATGGTATCCATGTCTATCAAGTGGAGGGCATAAATTACCTTCTGAAAACCTTCACTATCATTATCTATCCTTATGATACCTCCATACTTCTCATTTAGAGAGAGGATAATGCTAAATTCCCCTCCTAAGATCCATCTTATGTGCCCAACAAGATCTCCAAGAGTTGCCAGGATTTTAAAGAAAGCTTCCTTCTGCAACAACGTGTGTGACCCATAGACATTGATGATTATTCCCTCCTTAATTGATCCTATAGCCCTATAGTGGGTAGTAATATTCCATTTGGTGGAGTAAAAAATATCCATCACAACCGTGGCGGGGTTCCATAAAATTGCAATTCCTCCCGCTGCTCCTCTAGAGTCATTATATACAAAGTTACTCCACTTCCAACACTGATAAAGTGTGTCTTCAACCATTACCTCTGAACAATTTATTTCTTGCAGTGAAATGATATCTAGATTCTCTACTATGATACTATTTCAAAGAACCCTTTGCTTGGTTCTTCCATTAATACCTCTCACATTCCATGAGATAATATTCATGTGGAAGGTGGAAGGAGGGGGGGGGGGTGAAAGAAGCCCTCAATGAGCTTCTGAACATATCCAAAATTGATCATTTAATTTCCTACCTCATGGATGAGCTGTTAGGCAGATTTTCTTCCTCATCTTTTCCCTTCCTTTGTTGATTTCTGAGCTTCATGCCTTGGATCCTAATGAATTCCAAGTCCTCCTCTAGATATAGAAGTTGCGTCAGCTGTGGAGTTGAGATATACTTTATGTACTTTCTGTAGTTGTTCCAAAGGTGTTGATTACAACTCCTTCTTATGATAGGCTTCCTCCATCCTTTCTAGATCTATTTTAGCTAATTCATTCTCATCCAATGCCATGTCCCTATCCCCTCCGTCCTTTATAACCTAGTAATCTTCTGGCATTTCCTTGATTTTGGTGGGAGTGATCTGCTCTAGGATAGGTTATGAGATCTCTTTAGCTTTACCACGAGTGTGCTCCTTATTGACATACATATGAGGCTCTTCGACTGCTTGGGAATCCAGAAGCTAGTTCATATCTCAAATGAGTTACTTGTTTATGACTGTTTTGTTGAACAAAGGGTTGGCTTTTTATGGTTTGGCCTCCTCTTTCGTTGCACTTGCATAAAATCATCCTTAGGTTTTTATGGGTCGCTCGCTGTCACACCCGAGGAAGCGTTGAGAGGATAGTCCTTGAAAAAATGGCCATGCTCAAGGAAATTTCAACATCTAAAAGGAATATGCTCATAATATATGGTTTGAGTCCATTCCTCATCATGATATTCAATGTTTATGGAGTCTGGCAAAGGTTTGGAAATATTCATATACATGCAGATCCAAGCATAAGAGGTATAGAGACGTTGGTACGTAGCCTCTGCTGACTTAACATAGATACCTAGAGTGTTACCAATCATTGCTAAAATTTCTCCGAGCCAGAACTCCCAAGAAAGCGAGTAGAGTCTGATCCACACAAGGGTGTAGGTAAAGTCCTCTTTTTCAAGGATGAAATACTTCATCCATAACTGGAGATAAAGGCTGATAGAGTTCAACAAGTAAGGCCCATTCTCAAAAATTTGATCCCTCTCTTCCAAATTATGGAAGATGGCAATGAAAAATCCTTTTGAGCCCAACTGAAGGTCAACATGGCCCTTAGGTTTTCACCAAGTATTAATCCACTCTTCATATCTCATTCTGATGGCCATAAGCTTAAGAACTTACTTATTAGGGAAAGATCTTTCATATATTGAGTTTGCTCAACTACTCTTATTGAACTAACTACATACCTTGGTGTCGTAGAAGCCCGCGGGATGCATTTTCCTGGTTCCCATACTTGAGTCACTTTTGGATGAGAATATTCAGCTTCAACCTCCATCTCTTTTCCTTTATTTGGTTCATCTTGATAGATTTGGTTCTTCAATTGTGGCGACAGATCAAAGGGCGATTGCGAGGTATATGAAAAAGATGAGTCGCTATCTACCACATTTCGATATGAGGGTGCTCGTGCCCTCTCTGTTTCAGCCATAGATGAGAAACCCGAGTTGCTTGAGGTGAAATTCTTTGTGCAGATTCAGGAGTCAAGCGATCAATCCTGAAACCCTAGATCAATGTAAACATCAAACCCTCGCTCGATTTTCCTTCCTCATCCTAGGGATTCCAATACTCACCTAAGCTTGCAATCGGGACAAATATTTAGAATTAATTTTTTATATAAAATAAATAAATTATGTACAAATATATGACTATTTTATTTCATTGTTTACAGTTTTTATTTTATATATATATATATATATATAAAATTGGAACAAAAATTATATTAAATTAAAAAAGGTTGTAGTTGAGGCAAGTACCAAATTACATAGTGTTGGTTCATAGAGTTTTCGGTCAGCTTGAACATTTGTCTCATATTACTAAAAGAAAAATTTGCCCGCTCTTGTTTTGTGAGAAATATTGCATCCATCAAAACTACATTCGAAAATTTCTTGCATGAGAAAATTTTGACAAATTGCTTACATAAAAAAATACATAAGCAATACATGTCTAGATTGGATTATGTATCTGACTTCTTGTCACCACTGTCTATTCTATTGAAGGAGGTTTTTTCTTATTTACTATAGTAGTCCAAGCTTCCTTTGTTTTTGATGAATTCAATGTTGTTCCCTCCAATCCTAGTTTGCCTTTATTTGGAGGTTCTAGTTGTTCTAGAGTCTCATCCTCTTTTGCCTGATCCCCCCAAATTACTTTTGTCTAAGGACTAAGAGATATTTTTGCTTCCCAGTCCAAATCTGGGGGAATACTAGATTCCTCTTTTGCCAAATCTCATGGTACCACATCTTGCTCTTTTAATGGGATGTCCCTGACTTGATATTTTGAGGGAATGTCATTGATTTCTTCTGGTTTTGTTTTGTACTCATCCACGAGCACATTCGTGTCATCTGTCTCAATCTTGCTAATCACTTGATGTTTTGATTTGGAGCTAACCCACCAAGTTAACGTGTGTTTGTGTTTCCTATCTCGCCTTAGCCCTTTCGAGTAATGTGTTGCCACATGTCATATTTCAATACAAACTCTATAGTGAAAAGATACATTTTCATAATCCAACTTTTGAGACCAGGAGAAGTTTTCACCTGTTAAGTTTATTTATGCTAGAAACCCTTTGCTAAAGTCCATTTCCACACATATTCTAATATATGTAGAGATATTATGTTTCTTTGTTTCCTCACTTTTGTAATGGAATGTGTTGCCAATGGTCCCGAGAGAGGGTAAACCCCGAAGATGCAAAGGAAGATTTGGAAGTCTAACCCATATTGGGGCCAAGGACAAAGTATATATCAATATATTGAAATAAGGAATCCAAGGTTTCATGCATAATCTATATTTCCCCTAAAACTAGGGACCTAATTTTAATATCAAATCCATGTCTTATACAAGATCGAACACCACTATGAAAAACCCTTTTGCACAAGGGAAAATAAAAGCTTCTTCTTTATCTTAGATTGTTAGAAATCTAAAATCTAGTTGTGTAGAATGGCTATGTGTGAACAAAGACCATTGAAATGACATACATGTGCACTTATGCTATAATAGGTTGTCTTAGATACCACATCTTTCCCTAATGATAAAGAAATAGTTGGAGCTTCCTGGACCATCAGATGATTAGGACATCGAGAAACATTTTGCACAATACTTCTAAAAGAAGCCTTACCTAGATTACCATTGGATGGGAGAGGGTTAGATCTACAAACAAAATCCAAGATGTATCCCATGAACTACCCAAAGTTGGAATTCTCTCAAGAACCATAATCACAAGAGGACACACCCATCACAGAGGGAGAAACCGCCAAGATAGAATTGGATTCACCAGATAGAGGAGAGTTGCATGAAGAATCCACCACCATTGGAGTAGAAGAAATAGAGTTAAATTTGGAACAAAAGGAACCAACCATGCTAGGACAAGTTGACAAAGAGGCTAAGGATGACCTGCATGCATAGCTAGGGATTAACCCTAGCCAACCCAACCATTAGTCGCCCAAGGAGAGCGATGAGGGTTTCAATTCCATGCTCAAAAAATCTATTTGTAACTACTTAGAGAGAGCGCGCCCAGAAAAATCAATGGAATTTCCTTTCACAGATTTGTTATTATACATGTAATTGGTTTATATGGAGTGGATATTTTCTTTTAAATAGAAATGAGTAGTTTTATATTAAAAATTGGATGCAATCGAATCGCCCAACAAGATAATACAAATTATATAGTAGGAGTCTATCTGCAGTACTTTAAAGAGTCTTAAAATTTCAAAACCATTGCCTACTAGTTGTGTTAGTTGTCAAGTTCTACGACTACCAATATCTATTCGAATGGTATATTGTAAAATGAATTGTTTTTACAAAAACACAACTTTACAAAACATTACAGTTTCCAAATTTGAGAAGAAATCATGCCCACTAAGGGCTTCCTAGTCGATATCGACTTTGGATCACTGAATAATTAATGTATTTTTATTTTCTAAGGCTGGTTCCTATTGTCATATACCAGCCATTAAGTTGAACTCAAATGGACCAACATAAAGTTTAGGAGGAGGAGTTGCAGACTAGAGTATCCCTGAGTAGGTTGCCTCTCATTTTCTAGCACCACAATACTCTCTTACAACAAACCCACTATCTCTTACATTTCCTCGACCCTCTGAATGTTGTTTTCCATGAATATTTTAAACTACATTTCCTTCTCTTTGAGAGATTCTACCTACATATTTGACTCTATTATATGTTTGTGCATACCCTGAGACTCCATTGATAATCTGCTCTTCCAATCTTTCATCCATCCCTCCCATATTCGTGCCACATTTGAACACAGAGAGATAAACAGTCCCAGACTTCACCCATAGGTCTCTCACATTTCTTTATCCCTCTATGCAAAACATAATTCTCACAAATTGTGCACTATTATGAATTCTCGTGAGTGTTGGCTATTGCTTCTAACCCAAACCAATCCTCCCAACTAGTGTACAGAGTTGGTACACATGACAAATTCCAAACTGAAGAATAAGCCAAGGCGCACTAACTACCCCACAATATCTCTCTAGATCTCCGCGATCTATTTTCATTGAAGAAAAAGAGACCTAAAAGTACTAGAGATTTCCATACTAAAAAGCACATAAAACTACATGAACTTTGTCATCCAAGCCCCATAGACTTAATAAATAAGCATTCAAGATTATGGGTAGAGTTGAAAGGGATTTAATACCCATTTACTCGCTTCTTTTAATAGATGCCACTTTTCCATAGAATGCAAATTCATCAACCTTAACATTGTGATTAAATTAATTTTAATGGGAAGTGGCCTTGAAATGGATCCTCTCATTGACACTTATCATTCCCATTTTAGTATTAACTACTTTGTTTGCTTGTAGATTTGTAAATGTCTTGTAGTGTCTTAGGACATGGACTAAATCAATGGATTCATAGCTCGTCATCAATATTTGAGCTTTATTGAAAATCCTGCTCAAATGTATGTTAAGAGGAATAATTGGTAATGCATATGATGTATTATTACTATATAGTCACCCATTTCAGTGAGTTGTGTAATCCCTCTTTCCTTAAAAATTGACTAACCCTTAAATAAATGTCAATGCCTCTACTTGATTGTTGGCAGTCTTACCTAATCCCCAAACAAAAAATAATTCTTTGTTTCCATCAGAATCAAGAACAATCCCTCACATCTACCATCCCTTAGAGTCAACTATTTTCCATTATAATAAGTTTTATAAATAATTTCTCAAACACTAGAACAAAAAATAATTCTTTGTTTCCATCAGAATCAAGAACAATCCCTCACATCTACCATCCCTTAGAATCAACTATTTTCCATTATAATAAGTTTTGTAAATAATTTCTCAACACTAAACTATATATAACATTAACGTATAAAAGGAATTAATAAACACAAACATCATAATTGTTTTTCATCGAGACAAATATTGAAAATTAATATTTTATATTATTTTTTTAATAAAAATATGTAATTTGTTTTATTTCATTGTCCACAAATTTGTCAATATATACGCACTCTACAAAACATTCAAACTTTGTTATATTAATTAAAAAATTATTTACGAGATCAACTAACTTTATGACTTATGTAAGATTATCTATTGATGTTTCACTATTAACAAATTTTGTATGTAACTAATGTTTTCATATTCACAATTCTTTTCATCATTCATTCATTATTAAAAAAAATAAATTAAATATTTAAAAAAAATCCATGTGCATTTGTAATATATATAACAATTTATGAAACCTAAATTTGAGTATTGATGTTTCACTATTAACAAATTTTGTATGTAACTAATGTTTTCCTATTCACAAATTTTTTCATCATTCATTCATTATTAAAAAAAAAAAATGGTCATTCTTAAATATTTCAAAAAAATCCATGTGCATTTGTAATATATATAACAATTTATGAAACCCAAATTTGAGAATAGTGCAACATCAATCTCTCACATACACATGTAACCTTTAATTACTTTAATTTAAAATAAAATAATTTATTTATATATAAAAATAAAATAATTCATTATATAATTATAAATACATATTTTAATTCTTTTTGGTATGAGGAATAGGATATGATCTGATCTAAGATTAAGAGGAGATGGCCCAGGTTTCCACACGACATTGGTCTTGTCCTTTTTAGATTTGACAGTCTTTACACATAAAGGATTGGCACATGCCCTTTAACTTTTTAGGAGGACACATAACAAAAATGTAATCGGATGAAGAACTAGTGGATTATTCTAATGACCCTCTCCAAGGTAGATCCAGTTGGACCTCATCGGAAGCTTCTAGCATCTGCTCAACAGTTTGTTGGAGGATGATACTCTGCACGTTCTTCATACGATCATCAATGCTCTTGAGGAGAAGTCGATCCAATCGTGGGAAGGGATTGATACCACCCCATCTCATTACCACATAGGGTTTTGGATGAGCATTACTCCCTAGAGCCAAATCTCACCTTACCGATCTACTCACTTGCAAATGACGCAAATTCGAGCATTGATGAATGCTTGACGGTGGATCAACACACTCACAATAATGATGAAGGTTCACACACCTCTGATCAGGGACATGACTCTGGTTGTAGCCTTATTACAATCCTAACAAACTAAAAAATCAAGGGATTTATCAAAAAATCTCTTACAAAGGATCTGATGAGGGGGAATGCACGGTGAAACCCTACCCCCTCTGCTATAATGCCTAGAATTGAAGCAACGTCTAACAAAATACCCAATAGAAACAAAAAGTTGGGAGGGTAAATTTGGTTGTTGAGGATGGGGTAAAATTGAATGAAATCTCAAGTATACAGAGCGTGACATTGGTGGGTCATTTCACAAGTAAAAGAATGTTGACGAACACCCTGAAGAAGTGGACCACATAGAACTTCTCAAGGTATGTTGGTTATGAGCCTCAGAGTCTGGTTCTAGCAAAAGGTTGGCTGGCTTGGATATTGTGCTCTGGCCCAAATGCGGAAAAAATTCTTAATACTTGATGGAGCTAGGGAGAACAGACACTCTTCATCAAGAGATGGTATGTAGAGTTTGATGCAAATTCAAAAAGACTTGAAATAAACACAGTTTGGGTCTGATTGCCTAGACTCCCTCTCATACTATGGTCATAAGAGGTATTAGTGGAAATGCCTCGAGGTTGTTCTACGAAGACAATTTCACTTATTTGTGCACTGACTATATGGGGATGTCACAAATCTTGGTTGGCTTAAATATCTTGAGAGGCCTTGCAGACACAATAACCATATAGCATCAAAATACCATCTTTCATCAGGAACTTTATTATAAAGGCATTCCTTTTTGATGTGGGAGGTGCCATGTTTATGGTCATCTTGTCAATCCGAGAAGCATTGGATTTAGGCCAAGAAGATATGATATCAGAAGATGCAAGAAGATTCACCTTCCTCTCCAATTCAGTCCCATCTTCCACCCGCTCCATCTCTAGGTAAGGAAACCACTCCTAGGGACCAGGCAGGATCAAGCGAGCTTACAACAATTCCAGAAGTAACCACTTTGGAACTAATCTCCGATAAGTCAAACCATTCCTCACCTCAATTAAATCTTTCTAATGGTTTAGGGTTGAGTTATGGGTCTCCAGAGGAACAATTTTTAGTCTTGGAGAAAGACCCTAGTAATAAATTTCTCTTATGTCTCTCAAGTTTTCTTGGTCATCATACATAACCCATGACCCCTCTCTCAAAATCTCTATTTCCTAGGAATACCTCAGAATCTAACCCTCCAAAGGGTTGACCACCAAACCCCCCCATTGTTTCCCAAAACCTGCTAGCTTTCCCCACTCTAAAATATAACCTTTGATCCCAATCATGCACAATAAAACCACTCAATCTAGGCATAGAGTGAGGCCTTGGATCATATGAAGATAAAGATTTAAAGGCCTCTCAAAGGGGTAAAAAATCCTTCCTTTCCCTAGCTCAAAAGCAAGCTAATTCATAGGTTCATTCTAGTCGTAAAAAGTCACTCATTGGGGCCCTTAGAGAAACAAGCCTTGGCAAGGTTCACCCATGATTATTCTCTCCCTCAACTGCTAAGGGCTAGACAATCCCTTAAAGAAATTGACCAAAAGGCAGCTTCGAGAACTTCATAATCGTTCTATCATAATGCTTCAAGAAACAATGGTGGAAGGAGGAAAAACCACAAAACCTCTTTCTGTTGCTCTTCCTAGATGGGACTTCATAGCCACGTGTGCTTAGGGAAGATCAAGGGGTCTCCTCATGAGTTGGAATAAAAAATCCCTTTAGATCCAAAACTCGTGGGTAATACAAGCAAGGTTGGGGCACAGGTTGGGGAGCTCCTTCCTTGCCATTGATATAAATATAGGTTTCCTCTGCCTAAACATCCATAGGCATTGTGTGGATCATCAATATTTTGGGGATTAAACCCTTCAAGTCTCTCTAATAAATACCATCCTGGTAATGATTGGTGAAGACCTAAAATTCATACTAGGAGGCTATGAAATTTGGGGTTCAACAGTGCAAATAGACTGATAGCTAAATTCATCATCCATCGAATTAAGGTAGCAGGGTTCTATGATGTCCAACCGATAAAGGATTCTCCCACTTGGACGAATATGAGATATGGAGAAGCAAGTGTGGCAAAGCGGTTGGATTAGTTCCTTTTATCGGAATCTTTCCTTTGGGAAAATCTTCATATTCGCCAATAGGTCACTTTAGGTGGGGACTTGACCACAACCCTATCATTTTGGAACTGTCTCCCAGATTGAGAAAATCTCTTGACCCCTTTAAATTGAATTCAAATTGGATAGAGGACCCATCATTTGTAGAGGTTATCAGATCAAATTGGACTCCTTTCAATTGATCCTCTTTGGAATATCCTTCTCTCCAATTCATATCAAACATAAAAGGGGACAAAGAGGTAGCATTCACATGGAACAAGGAAAGAAGAAGGAAGAAAGACAATGTTGTCATTGACATTGAAAAGCAATTGCAAGCTTGGCAAGAAAAAGAGGGGTAGGATCCCTTTATAGATCAACAAAAGGAGGAGATAAAATGTTTGGAACAAGGTAGAAGGGAAATTATTTTAAACAAGGAAAATGAATGGAGATTGAAGAGTCATGCCCTCTCGTTGCAGGTCGGAGGAGAAAATACCGAATTATTCCACCACTTTGCCAACATAAGGAAGGCAGTCCATACCATCTAGGAGATAGACAGACCATATAGTTATAAATCCACTTCATTTGAGGAAACCATGGAGGAAGGAACCATGAAATTTAAAACTTTGTTCAAGGTTGATTCAAGGGAGACTATAGACACCATACTTAATGTATAAAGATTCTTCCCTAGTTCCATTGATCGTGAAGGGAAAGAGGTCTTGATGGACCAGAGTCTCAAAAGAGGAATTGTTGAGGGTCCTACATAGTTTTAAAAATGATAAGAACCCGAGTCCTGACAGGCTCATAGCTAAAGTTTATCTTGACTACTTCGATTTCCTAGGAGATGATTTACTCAAGATGGCGGAGTGCTCCAAAACCTCGAGGTAAGTCCTAGCTGCCTTTAATGTAACCTTCACTGCCCTAATCCCTAAATTGAATAACCCTTTGTACTTTTGATCAATTCAGGTCCATCTCTCTTTGAAATAACATATATAAAATAATCTCAAAATTGATTGCCAATATATTGAAGGACTTCCTTTGAGACAATAATTCTTTCAAACAATTTGGCTTCTTAAAGGGGCACCAAATTCATCAAGCAAATAGTCTAACACAAGAGGGCCTTCACTCCATCCACACAAGAAAAAAAAATGCCATAAACTTTAAATTGGACTTGTCAAAGGCATTTGATAGAGTCAACTGGCTCTACATTAGGATGATTCTTATTCAACTGGGATTTGGACGCACATTAGTAACATGGGTTCTGAACTACATCAACTCAACACCTTTTGCCTATTGATCAATGGATCTACCACCATTTTTTTCAAAGCTAAGCGAGGAATTAGGAAAGGTTTCCTCCTTTCCCCTCTCCTCTTCTTGTTGGTTGCATAAGGACTCAACAAACTGATTCATAATGCAATAAAAAATGATCGACTTAAAGGTGTTTCAATCAACACCAATTTCTCTTTCATATTTACTTTTTGTGGATGGTATTCTAATATTTTGTGAAGGGGAGTATTGGCATGTAGAGCATTTGAACAATATTCTCACTACATTTTGTAAAGCCATAGGAATGCAAATAAACATGGAAAAGTCATCACTTTTCACCTAGGATCTGTTAAAGCAAGAAAATCATCACATCTCTCAAGCTCTAGACCTTCAGGTTAGGGATATTGGAACATGTCTGAAATATATGGGATTTACCTTCAAGTTAAATTGTTATCGTAAAAGGGATTGGCTGTGGCTTCTTGCGAAAGTGGAGAAAAGGATATACTCATGGTGTAATTGTTAGCTCTCAAGAGTTGACATGCTAGTTCTGGTTAAATCCGTATGAAAAGAAATTCATATCTTCTGGACCACTTTGTCATGGATTCCGAAAGGAATCTTGGGGAAATTTAGACAACTTTCGTATAGATTCCTTTGGTCAAGTCCTAAATACAAAAGATATCTAGTGTTGGCCTCCTTTAAGCGTTTAGATACACCGAAGAAGTTTGGTGGATGGGAGTTAAAAAAACATTTATTTATTCTCCAAAGCCTTGGAAATAAAGAACATGTGGGGGCCAATATAAGGGTTTGGTCACTGGCCACAAGTCATAAAGGATAAATATTTTCCTTGTGACACTGTTGGCGACGGAAGTCACTCCTGGATTGCATCAGGAGTAGAGCCCGACGCCCATCAGTTTATGTCACGTTTTGTTTATAAAGAGGTGATCGAATGGAAGTAAACTCGAAACAGTAACGTTCTAACTCAGAAAAATGGGTTGGAACAATAGTGACAAATGAGGTCTTGACCTAACTTAAGACAGTAATAATGATAGTGGTGAGTAAGTAGAGGGAAGAGAGGGGAGATAAAGTCTGCTCTAGACATCCGATCTTCCAACAGTCTTCACAAAAGAGGAAAAGTCTCGGATATGAGATCCTCTTAGAGCTGAATAAACTTCCAAATGAACCTAAGAAGATTGCAGAACTGATAAAATCAAACCTACATAATATAGCGATGCAACACCCGACTGGATCATGTTAGGATATTTAGACACTTAGGAGTTAGTTAAGATCTACTTGGTCTAATATTTCGTTAGGTAAAAGTGTGTTTCTTTAGTATGCATTAGTATGCATTTGTAGTTAGGAAATACGACAGTCACGATATGTTCCCGACATAGAGTGATCCAACGGTTCATACTCTCCTCGATCTTAACGGCCATTGATCCGTGGCTTAACACCCGATTGGTCCATGATATCTATTTAAAGAGCATGGAGGGTCATTTGCCGATGATCGATTGTGAGAAACTCTCTTGTAAAATCTCTCTGTAATCTTTTTCTTTGCATTAATAAACTGCTCCAAGTGGCCGAGTTGGCTGGGGCCGTGGATGTTTCCCTGTAGGGGTTTTACCACGTGAAAACATCGGTGTGTTGATCTTTGATCTAGTTATGTGAGTGGTTACTGAAGGTGTTCGTCCTATGTTGGAATACATGTGTTGTCGAACATGGTATCAGAGCCTGTTTGAAGACCCACTCCTATTGTAGATCGAGATCGTGAAGCTGAGTTGCCTCATCTCCATTTTATGGCATTTTCATACATTTCTGGGCTGAGAGGACTATTCCATTGCGTCCAGAGCACTCGTTTAAGTCAGGAACACTTTTCGTTTCACTCGAAAAGGTTTCCGTTTGCCCAAGATACAGCCATTACAGTCAGATCCGGAGGTATAAAGTCTAAATACGCATTTTTTTTTTTAAATTTTTGCAAAGTTTTGATTTTATTTCGGTTTGTATTTTTTTATTTCCGGGATGCTACTCTTTTAGATCTGCGTATTCTCTTTTCCCCGCGCCTTGTGCGATCTCGGAAAATTAGAAACAGATAGGAAAAGGTGCATCTTCCGGGTAAGCTAACCGAGATCTAACCCTTGTTGTCATCGAGAAACGAAATTTTTTTCTTGTGTGAAAAGAGTTTTTTTGGAGCATGCTCTCCAAGGCCGTCTTCAACAACAACAAC
>ML809038.1:69458-80771 GCA_009831015.1 Picea engelmannii
GGGGGGTTCGAAATCCAATCCTGACCGTAGATCTAGGCACGCAGATTCTGGCCGCCCAGATTTTCTCGCCGCTTACCCAAATGTGCAATTGCGCCCCAACTTAGGATAAGTGGGTTTTTACTCCACTTCTTGCCCTCTTTTCGCCAATGGGGGGGGTGACCTTTAGGAAAAATACCCTTCTTACATGTTTAGGTGCTAACAGACACAATCATTGGTTGGATCCAAAATCTAATAAAAAAGGTTGAAAATGGTTCAATTTTCTGAAGATCCATTCTTAATGCTTTCCCACTCATTGGAAAATGGTTGATATGGTGAGTTGGAAATGGATCAAGTATGTTGATTGGAAAAGACCCATGGATTGGCTGCAATAACAATCATATTCTTCCAGATCCCTTGATCCAGATTATTAGTCAAGGCGAGATTTTAAAAAAAATCAAGATTGTTAAATTTGCAAGAGGAGTCCTTGAAGATGAACATGCACACTTATGGACAACTTACATCAACACTCTTCAAAACTCCTTTTTTTCCCCATAAAATCAAGAAGATAAATTGGTTTGGTCTCTAAATCCTATGGGCGGGTATGTACCACAATTAGGCCACTCGACTCTATTGCAATAAAATCGAGAGGACCCCCTACCTTGGTTGGGGAAAAAGCTATGGAAATTGAAGTATCCATCCAAGAGAAAAAATTTTATGTGGATTTTATTATTAAACAAAGCCCCCACTTGGGACAAGTTGTAGTGGAGAAATTTCATCGAGCTAGGTAAATGTAGCCTCTATAAATAGGCCACTGAAACGAATCAACACCTTTTTTTAGAATGCTCCTTCACTACATCAGTCTAGACTAAAATCCAAAGGACTATTGGGGCTCAATGTCGATGTGATGGAGATAAGTAGAAGAATCCTTTAAAAAATGGATGGATGATCCCAATACTATAGATTACAAGGTTCTCCCCTGGATAATATCCTAGGGTATATAGATTGCACATAATCATTCCCTTTTCAAAGGGATTGACTCCTCTCCTTCGCGTTGTGCGGTAAACAATTTGGCGATATTATCAGCTTTCCCACAAAGCCCAACAACTCATCAATCAACCTCACCCTCAAAGACTATCATCCAAAAATGCATCCCTTGGGGCTTTTTTCGATGGAGCTTCCCAAGGGAACCCATCCCTAGGGGGATCGAGTGGTATCATTTTGTTTCTGGAGATCAATGTTTTTCTTTCTCGACTGGCCTTGGACATGCTTCAAAGAAATACAATGAACTAATGGCACTTAATCTCACTATCTAATTGGAAAAATAAAAATGAATTGCAAATATGCATGTATATGGTGACTCAATGTTGATTATCAGATGCATGAATGGGATGTCCTCTTTACAAAATTATACTCTTCGACCTCTCTTTCAGGATATTAAAAGATATACAGCTCTATTTTCTCATCTCTCATTCAATCACATTTACAGGGACATGAACAAAGTTGGACTGACAATGGACAGTGGCTTGTGGAAGATCACAGTAAAAACCTCGTTGGGATCAACATAACATCTTCACAACTTTTGGATACATTTATGATTAGTTTCTCCAATGTTTTTTTTTTCTAGCTTTTTCGGTTTCTACAACAGTTTCCAAATGATTATTGCTTCTTCTAAGTTGTAAGGAGGTTTAAAATCTATCTTCCATATAATTATTTTTATATTAAATTGTGACTTTCAAGGGTTGTTTCTCATAGCCTAGCTAGTAAAATGACAATAGTGGACTCTGAAAGTTATGATTTATTCTTTTTGGTTCTATTTTATGCATGTTTATATAGAGAAGGTATGAGATATCTACTACATGAAGGCCATGATAGGCTCTCAAAAGTTAGATTGGCAATGAACAAGGGCTCATGGAAGATCACAACAAAACCTCGTTGGGATCAACATAATATCTTCACAACTCTTGGATGCATTTATGATTAGTTTCTCCAATGGTTTTTTCTATTTTTTTGGGTTTCTACAATAGTTTTCAAATGATTATTGCTTCTTATAAGTTGCAAGGAGCTTTAAAATCTCTCTTCCATATAATTATTTTTGTATAACATTGTGACTTTTAAGGGTTGTTTTGCATAGGCTAGCCAGTAAAATGACAACAATGGACTCTAAAAGCTATGTTTTTTTTTGCTTGGTTATGTTTTATGTTTATGTTTGTTTACATAGAAAAGATACGAGCTACATGCTTTATGGAAATCAAACATGTCAATCCGTTATACTGGAAACCTTGCAATGCCTTAGTAAAAACTATAGGCAAAAGGAAAATCCAAATTAAATATTAGCTTCCAGTAGGAAAAGTATGTATAGATAAATTATGTCTTTGCTTGGCCTTCCTATTAGTATCTAATCTACCTTATGATTGCATTATGGGCACTACATTTCTTTCTACTTTGAAGCCCCATGGAATTACAAACTACCAAGGTCGAGAAGGGTACTTTATGACCATTAAATCCAAAACATATTTACTTCCCTTTGTTTCAATTCCAGAAACTTCTCTTTCAGTATGGAGGCTTGAAGTTTAAAAAAACCCTGCCTTGTCATTGATTGAAGAAATCCGAGAGAAAAGAGCCCATATGAAGATTATTAGGTTTGTTGAACATTCTTTAAATCTAGAAAATCTCATCCAGACACGTAAATGGAAACAACAAATTAAGGGCCCAATTAAAGAGTTTAAGGACAAAGTATGCCACGAAGTGCCTAATGCCTTTTGGAATCGAAAAAGGTTTCAAGTTAGTCTTCCCTATAAACCCGAGTTCAAACAAATCCCCAATAGAAGCAGGAGTATTCCTATGTCTACTCAACTCAAAAAATTATGCACCATGGAAATGGTAGAACTTTTAAAAAAGAATCCTATCCGGGGATCCAAGAGCCCATGGTCATGGTTCTATGTAAATAAATATTATAAGAAAATGAGAGGAACTCCTAGATTAGTCATTAATTATAAACCTCTCAATGATGCATTAGAATGGAGGAGGTATCCTATTCTAAATAAGTTTGGCTTAATCAAAAGAATTGCAGGTGCAAAGGTCTTCTCGAAATTCGATCTTAAATAAAGATTTTTGCAGATAGGAATCAAATATGAAGACCAATTGAAAACAAATTTCAATGTTCCCCATGGCCATTATGAATGAAAAGTGATTTCCTTTGGGTTAAAAAAATGCTCCCAATGAGTTTTAGAGAATAATGGAATACATGATGAAACCATATATGGATTGGCTCATGGTATACATTGATGATATCCTCATTTTTTCAAAATAATTAGAGGAACATTTGAAACATGTAAGTATTTTCTTGAAAATAATTCATGATAATGATTTTGTACTGTCTTTCATAAAGATGAAGTTGTTTCAGACAAAGATTGATTTTTTTGGACAATTTGTCAAGCATGGAAAAACATAAATTCAACATCATGCTATAGAATTTGTTGATAAATTTCCTGATATTATCACTGATAAGAAGCAACTACAAGGATTCATGGGTTGCTTAAATTATGTGTCTACATTTTATGAACATTGTGCCCAAGATAGGAAGTTTCTTAATAAGAGACTAGGAAAGAATCCTTCTCCTTGGGACCAGTGCCCACACCCAGGCCATTCTCAGGATTAAAGAAACACTAAAATATCTCCCAATATTGTATCTTATTGACGATGACCTGCCTAAAGTTATTGAGACTAATGCCTCTGAAGAAGGATGGGGGGGAGTTCTCAAGCAATGCATAAAAGATTGCAACAAAATTGATGAAGAGATAATTTTGTTTGCATCCGGTCTTTGGAATCTCGCTGAAAGAAATTACCACATTATTGACAAGGAAATAAAGGCTTGGCTAAACTGTATCAAGAAATTCGAAGGAATGCCACTGGCATCTACAAATGTAATTTTTTTCCTTCGTAATAAAATTACTTGTTTTTTCTGTGGATATAATAATAATAATAATAATAATAAATACATTAATTATATACGTGTACGTGAGAAAGCTTATACCCAGAGAAGTTAGGTGAGGCATGGAGTTCACTACTCACAAGATGTAAAACATAATGTAATGTTAATAAACTAACTGAAATAAAAATTAAGATCCATAGTGAAAAACAAAATTATAATAAAGAAGAACATAGTAATAAAATAAATTAGATGAGATCATTTTAAATGAAATCTTTTTAGTGTTGAAAGATTTGTGGTTTTTATTTTTATTTTTTATCTCTCTTCATGCTTAATAGATTTGAGTTAAGATGGATATAGGCTAGCTCAATCCAACGCAACACCTCACATGACATAACTCATTAAAATATGAGAAATGAGTTTTCAACTTAATTTTGAATTGGTTTTCAACTTTTCGGATAAAAGCTTAGTATACAAAACTTATTGAAAATTTTATGTTATCAATATCGCTTCTTACAAAGGAGGCATCATTGGTCCATGCAACATAACAACTTTGCATAACCCTTACAATGTTCTAATCTATAGAAACATCAATAAAACCTGTGCAAATAACATTTTTTATGCACAACAAGTCAACAACCTATACCACCTTGAAAGGGATAATCAACACCACATCACAATTAAGATGACATGCACAAAGGTTTACATGGATGATAATTTCTATCCAATTCAACTCCAAAAGAACACCATGCAATGCCCCACCTTTTTTACCACTCATCTTATATTGGACAATGTTGTCACATGTAAAGGTCCACGAGTTTTGAGCATTGGTAAGAAGACTCTTCACCTTCTTACTTACATTGACTAGGTGTTGTAAGGACAAAGTTGACCGCTTCCCATGTATGCATGGCAATATATGTAATTGCCAATATATGATATATGTGGTACTTGGGGTACATATATACTCATGTGGCAATTATTGACTATATGGAATTAAATGTTTTTAATATATAATTTATTTGACAATATTAATGTGATATTGACATACGTATATGTAGTAGTGTGTAACAAGACACTCACCCTTGGGGTGGGGGAGTGTTGATTCCAAAAAGTGGTTTATATGTCAATCCTTTTAAATTAATACTATAATCCTATAAACTAGCCATGGAACATTATGGGGAACATGATGTCCTAGTAATGATTGTAAATAAATAAAAAATAAATAAGAAAAGAGACAATTTTAGAATAAAATAATATTAAAAGAAATATGTTGTTGAAATGTAAGTGTTGAGAAAGCACTTGTAAGGCATGAAAATAATTGAAATTGAAATGACAAGTGTAAAAGGGAAAAGTGACATTTGTAAAGTGATGCAAGGAATGAATTTGATAATGGACACTTTTCAATGTAGAGAGTGTCACTTTTAAGGCATGTAAGACAATGAATGTGAAGGGGACACTTGGGACACATGTCTCTCTTAGGGAAAAAGGTGGAATATTAAATAATATTAGGAGAAAAATCCTCCCCATCAATAATAAAAGAAGTGTTAGTATGAGCATAATAGGTCAAGCACCTATATGTAGATGACATTGAGCTAGGGTATAATAGTGATGTTGTGATTATGCTACCAAAACCCTTTCAGTGAAAGAGGGGTAAGGGATTGTACTATGGTTTATCACTCGGTGAGTGTCATACCTCATGACATGTGAGTTAGTTTCAATACCCCTGCATAGGGGGTGCCTTAGAACTCAAGTGAACATTGGCTATGAGGAAACAAATTATGTTGCAAGCATTCTCCATTGAAAAAGTTAGCGGAGAGACGATATAGTTCCAAGTCATTATCATTGAAATGCAAAATCTAAGCTCAATGTTCCATTTTCATATTTTCTGTTATTTACTTTTGTTCAAACAAAGAATGAATATTTTGGTTGATTGATGACTAATCTACTTACTAAGTAATTGGTTATCTGCTAAATGATTCCCTCAGATTGGTTGCTAGGGAGGGAAAAATATGCCCATGCCACGTGGAGAGTGGAGGCCTGTTATGTGTCTCTCGTCTAGAACCTTTCCCCAACGAGTGACGAGGAAGTACACAAGCATTATACCAATTCATGGGATTGTGATGGGCGCTCTCAATGCAAGATGAGGTTGACCCTGGTTTTAAGCGAGCACGAGGTTGAGGGTTCCCTCGGTGGTGCTTCAACCATCAACATTTCGCGTGGCATGAGAGCATCTGCACAAATGATAATGAAAAAGACAATTAATTTTTGTGGTGCTAGTTATTATAATAGCATGGGATCAAGTTGGTTTTTTGCAGATGAGGGTCCTTCATCTTTCAAATCCCATGCCATCAATGTTGGCTAACCAAAGGGAAAGGGGTTTCTCTTTGTCAATATAGCCTTGATCTTTTCTCGTAGATTTTGTGGAGGTTGGGGTCTAGGCTACTTCCTACTTACACTCACGGTATTATCCTCTCTATTGTTCTTTTTTTTTTTGTTTATGTTTGAGAGTGTCATTTCTTCTGTGCATTTGGAGGAAACAATAACCTTTGTCCCCTCAAGCGTGATTTGCTTGGGGGTAAGGATCGATGGGTTTCTAGTGTCTCTCTCTTATGCCTTACATATATAGGAATGTGGCCCGATTTGTTCGATTTCATCATCTTTTGGTAGGCTAGTGGTCGCTGTTGGATCTAACCTGCAAATTTAGAGGTTGGGCGTTCCAAGATTCAAAAGAAACTAGCACCTTGGCTTTAGGACTCTAGACTCACGAAAAATTAATGGTGAATGTATCCAATGCAAATATTATCGAAGCTAGCAAGTGAAGAATGAAAAGAAAGGGGAAGCCCACAACACCAATAGATAGTGTGGAAATGCCTGGCTTCAAGGGAACTAGTGCAAAGAAGGAAATTATTGAGGCTCAACAAAGATATCGAGAAACTACACCTCAACATATTCAATAGGAAATTAATGAACTAGTCGACACAGTCAAATAGAAAAGGTGGCAACTTTCCAAGCAACAGATTCAAGGTGAATTTCATGATTGGGTCACAAACAAAAGATACTCCTGGTCTCATGACTCCAAAGTGGTTAGAGCTATGGAATTCTACTTGATGGCCAAGACTTTGGAAAATTCGCAACATCTGGAATCATAATCCTGTGACTGAGTACACATATTGGAAGCTAAGTTTACAATTTTTTGTTGAGTGATCTTTGGCTTGAGCTTCAAAGTGATTGTCTGGAATGTTGAAGCACAGGGGTGAATGATAGAGATTTTTAGAATCATTGACTTGGATAGAATCATCGTTGAGGATGATGCATGTCAGGAGATCTCGAACAAAGGCCAAGGGCTTGTGACCCTTGTAGTCCCAAGCCCCTCTAAACCCAATTTATTTTAATATGCTCTATGGTTATCTTGCAATGTCTTTTTTTTTGGATATTTTGTATCTCAATTTATATGTTTGATGCACTCACAATGTTGGTTGTTACATGTATGAGGTTGTCTACACTTTCTATTTCTAGTTCATTTGTTTATTATATTGATAATGCTAAATGTTAGCACAAATATAACTTAAATGGACTTAATATGTCAGATTTAGTTCACCTGTTGAAGCCCATGCAAAGGCATTTGAGCTATGTTTCTCTTTTTGTAAGCTCATGGATGACCTTGACTATAATCTTTTTGTAATATATGAATATGTGAGTAGACCATCTTAAAAAAAATACTGCTAAATGATTGGATAGATGTTGGTTCAATAAACTATGTAGGAATAATGTTTAAATTGTAGTAATAAATATAAGAACAAACATACAACAATAATGCCTTATTTTTTCCTCAATGACAAAAAAAGATTGTGGCACTGAATATGGTATCAAAGCCTTAGGTTTGAAAACTAGTTAACTAATGATGTTTCAAAAGCTTGGAATGGAATTCTTGTATGGAAAACATTATTTTATTATGAACATTATTCTATTTTTTTTTTATCTTATTTGTTGTAATCAATATTGCAAACATCTCCCCAAATGGGGTTTTAGGGAGGAATCTCACTAAGTAGTGCATGAGGTGGCATGGAGCCTCCACACAACGTAGCCAGGTATAATCTAGGCATGTTGATAAGATGGAGGGAAGCAATGGATAAGACACAAATTGTAAATTAACACGATCCCACCCTTGCTATCACATTAATGCAAGCAATTGGAGCTTGAGGTGGCCAGGAATACCATTAAAATCCACAATGATGGTGGGAAGCAAGCAATTATGGTTATGATATTGTCATATGGAGGAAATGCAGAGGTATTTAACATTGCTAGAAATTCAAGCTAAAACTCTAATTCAAGGAGCCTAAAGCATTAGGAAAACATGGTGAGTCTAAGGTCATGTGTTTAGGCCTTTGGTTTTGAGGTATTGTGTTGGGTCCTCTATATATGGGGCCCTGTGACTGAGGTTCTGTGTTCGTAGTCTTGTAGTAGGAGCTTTGTGTCCGAGGTTCAGGGTGTGCAGAGGTTATGGTTCTACCCATTTTCCATGTTTGACTATGAGGGAACTTATTGGGGCCACTACCACTAGTGAAAGAAAGTAGGGGATCAAGGAGGAGAGGCCAATAGAGAAAGGATGAAGCCTAGGTTAGTGAAGGATGAAGCAAACAAATCGCTATGTAGAAGGGATCCCTTGTCTTGTAAACAATAGATCTTATACACCAATTTAATGTCTAACTTGACTATAACTTTAAAATTAATTTATTATTATTATTATTATTGTTTAAAATTACATATTAAATTTAGAAAATTTCTTACTCTTTTTCAAACCGCTTATCCATCATTTTCACTATATACATTTTCAACCTAACACTCTTTTTTATTATCACTTTTAACTTTAAGCATCCCTCACAATGGATGAAGTGTCCACTCCAAATATTAAACAAATAATAATATTTTATATAATTTATTTCTAAAAAATTCAACAACACAACCTTTTCTATAATTCTTATTAATGTTAATTATATTATAATTCTTATTAATGTTAATTATATTTTATTTTGTTAAGAAGATCAATAAATGAATAACAACTTTAAAAACTTTATAATTTTTATGAATACTAATTGTATTTTGTTTTGTCATAAAAATAAAAATTAATAAATGCCTGTCATTTAATGAAACTTTTCTTTTCTTTTCAATTAATAATCTTTATTTAACCAAAATCATCTTGGCATAACATAATAAATAGTATTATTTATTTAGTCAAAATAATCTCGGCATAACATAATAAATAGTACTATGTAAAAGGAGCATTGCATGAAGTATACATAATAATAAAAAAAATAGTCAATTAATAATCTTTATTTAACCAAAATCATCTTGGCATAACATAATAAATAGTATTATTTATTTAGTCAAAATAATATCGGCATAACATAATAATAAATAGTATTATGTAAAAGGAGCATTAAATTAATTATACATAAAAAAAAATAGCCATAACAAAAAAAAAATAGCCATAACAATATTTTACTTTAGTTAGTTAACACTCTTGTGAACTTTTTAAATTAATTTATTTTTAATTGTGATTTTTTTATTATATTACAAACAAGTTAATGTATTTGGATTTAACATTATACATAATCATTACATAGACACATTAACACTATCGTATTAGTTATATATTTTCATTAATCTATCAAATTATTATTTTAAAAAGGTGTTTTTAAAACTATAAAAAAATATCTACTTTAATTAATATCAAATTATTATAGGTCCATTAACACTATCGTAAATTATTATAGATCCATTAACACTATCGTATTAGTTATATATTTTCATTAATCTATCAAATTATTATTTAAAAAAGGTATTTTTAAAACTATTAAGAAATTATCTACTTTAATTAATATCAAATTATTATTACTCATAGATATACATATTAAAGATTATTTTAAAAACAAATTTTTAAATTTTAATAAAAAAATATAAAGATTTATATTATAGATTTTAAAGATAATATTACAAATTTCTATAGTTTTTTATTTAATTTAAAATTTTGAAGAGTTTAATGAGATATTGGTTCATTGGTTAAGTGAAAGTGGTGATATTCTCCTACAAAAGTTTAACTCTTTGGTGTTCTTTGTGCTTTGTTTCCACTATGAAAGCAAGTTGTTCCATGTGGTTAGGGTTAAGAGCAATTTTTAGATGACTTTAGCATAATAAATATCACACCCACAACATTTTATTTAGAAGATTCTTAACTAAATAAAGTGGATTGTAAATGATGCAATATTAGGGAAGCACATACTTATTGTGTTGTGATAAGATGAAGTTGTTTAAAAAAATACATTTGTGAAAACATAGTATATTTTTATCCTTTAGGTATAAGAATAAAATTCATACTTAATATATCATTGTAATTATATTTAAAAATATAGACATTTTAGTGGGAGATAGATACATCAATATTTAGTTATAGTTGTGGTCTGAACACATTATGAATTGGTTTTTTTTGGTGGCTCAAAATAATGGTAAGGGAAATCTACATTTATGGCTTGATTTTATTTTGGATTGATGGAATTGCAAATATCCATTATTAACATTGCATGATCTAGTTGCACTAGTATGTTCTTTTTAATCATATTAACATCCATTTAAACTAATTTAGCTAATCGAACACGTGTTATACCCTTTTGTTGATGGAGGAAAACCTCTCTCACACACAAGAGATTAAAGCCAATTAAGATTTAAAACAAAATTATTTACATGTCAATACCTTGTCTCAACCAATTTAACTTATCAAAAATGTGTTACACCCTTTTGTTAATGAAAAAAACCCATCACACACACACACTCCAAACACTCAACTAAACACCCATCAAAATTTGAAGCAATATTGTTTTCATGTCCATGCCTTATCCCAACTATTAACCCATAACACGTCGATTGCTTTTGCTTTACAATAATAGCTTTCAACAGATATATCTTTTGCATATGAATTGAAATATGAAATATCTTATAAAAAATAATACCGACATTCAATCATATTTTGATATATAATTTTTATAATTTCATATAATTTTTATATTTCAATTTTATATATCGTGATTCAACTAATGGGATTGAGTGTTATTATGTGAATAATTTAGATTCAAAATTTGTTTGTACAACTCTTATTAGTCCCTGTCGAAGGCATAGAGGGACTCTAGCGATCAATAATTCGTTGACTTCATATTAATCTGTCCTTTGACTATAAATTTTCGCATCGTCTGTATTGTTTGTACTATAGAAGTAAAAACATTATTATATATATATATATATATATATATATATATATATATATATATATAAAACTTATATGTCATCGTCTCATTGGAGAATATATTTGAGGTCTTAATGCCAGCTTCGTTGTTCCCAATGTTGTAAATGTGTAG